>CAJNIZ010009335.1:78219-97005 GCA_905231905.1 Symbiodinium pilosum
AATGGTCTTACGAGGTGTTATTCCAGTTAGGGGCCTGCTGATTCTACTACTGACTGTACCCCTTCCATTCTACTACTGATTATACCCCTTCCCCGCCCATGGCCCACGACTTCTCCAGTTATACAATTCTATTCCCAGTATTTCTGATATGAAGGAGAAGAGGCGTGGGTACATGGGGGGCGGGTACCATATATATGTATATATGCTATCGAATATCTGGGGGGAGAGGTGAAGAGAACCCCAACCTTGCTCAGCTCTTTGGACCCCCTGAAGGCGACCTTGCGCAGGCACAAGCAGATCTCGATGCCCTCGGAGAGGCTCTGCTGGTACTTCGCTGCTACAGTCACATGCAATAGTACCCGCATCGACGGACAAACAGGAAATTTGAAAGATTGACATACATATACATATATATATATGTATGTGTTTTTCTGGGGGGGAGGGAGATGCGGAGAACCCTAGCCTTGCACCAGAAGCTGTCCTTGTTTTTTCTTCAGAGGAGCGCATGTCCCTGGCCCGTCGACTTGCCGAGCAGAGTGAGGCCGTTCAGGACATGCCATGACATTCCCAAGTATCTATAATCATGGCCTGAAACCGCAATAATATGGATACCGACTGTAACTACGGGAATTTGGGAGGTCTAGGTATCAGTGTACGCATCACGCATGTGTGCACTATTGTCTCCAGTACGGCATGACAGCTGAACTTTGAGCTGATAGACGGGGCTGGTCCAGAGCAGCATGTTGTGAAAGCCATGCCAATGCAACATCCTGGTCCTGAATGGGGTTTCGGCCGCAGCTTCAGCGAAAGATGCAAAAGCAAGAAGACGCTTCAAGGGCAACCCTGACCCTGAAGCCCCCCACGGGCTGGGCAACAACAGAAACGCGAGAAGCTTTCGGAAACGCTTGCTCCAGGACACGCCCAACTCTCCGTATGCCCCGCCAGCAGATTTTGCCGGCTCCCTTAAACTATCACGGAAAGACCGACTGCAAGGGAGGATGTTCTGGGCATGGGTAACAGGGAGGATTGCAGCAAGTCGGCATCATCCTTTGTCACTCACGACGCTGCTGGACCTCGTGGATGTGGATGGGGCAGGAAGCTGAGGCAAAGGACGGGTCGGGGAGAGAGAGGAAGCAGGGCCAGAGAGCAGGCAAATTGTTGTGGTTCCTCAATTTTGAACGTGACCCCCATGAAGCAGCGCGTTCGTTGGTGGACTACCAACAAAAACCACATCGCAAGATTCCTGAGACTATCTCTGTTAGCTACCGATTGATGCTTCCCGCACTTCCAAGAGGCATTGCAGCATTGGACGCCGGGAGCCTAACTTCTGCCTGACTTCGTCTCAAGTGGTCTCTCAAAACTACCCCGATGAAATCCTTCAAAAAGGCCACCATTGCGTATCCTCAAGCAATCCCCGCACTTCCTTGGATCCCTAAAAGGCAAGATGTTGGCATGAAATGTGGCACTCTCAAGGCCTTGTAAACCCCACACCCAGGTCCGAACTGGAGGCTTCCAAATCTGCTTTGGTCTCGGCCCTCGGTGACTCAGTTTGCCATCATGATATCCTCTTTTCATGCTACGCATGCGTCGTGTCAGCAATCTGTGCGGTGCGCAGATCTGCACAGACTTTGGCGTCTATGCAACATGAATTACGCAAGCCACGACTTGCGCATGGGCGAAGTGAGCCTGAGTGAATTCAAGCCTTTCCCAGAGGCACGGGACGCCTCTGCAGCAATGCGCGTTGCTGAGAGCCAGCGTCAGCGTGAGGCATCAAACCTCATCACGGTGAAGATCGCTCTGTGCAAGCATGCCTGGACTGCTGATCGGCTTCGATAGCAGGCACTTCGGCAAGAGATCCGCGAGGGGCAGGAACAGGCCTGGCCAGAGGGGAGCAGCAGGCAGCGGCCGCATAGATCCCTTGTGCACTTGCACGAAAGTCGTGGGCAGCAAAGGATTCCCGATTCTGTGACTCACTGAAGTGCATCGGCCTAGCGGTCTGTTTGTGCTAGGCCCAGATGTTGGACGAGCGGCTAAGGTACGCGACGGAGGCTTGGTCTTTGAACGTCTTTGTTTCTTAGTTCGGCTCAACGTCGCAGCTGATGTGATGTTCGTCGCACGTTGGTTGCACGTTCGCCTTGTGCAGAACGGAGGCGCTCTCTGCCAGCGCGGCAGCAGCTGAAAATGCACAAAAGAGGCCATCAACCATTCACGCCTGGTGCTGCCCAAGCTTGCCAAGCAGCTGCTTTAAAAGATATCCCTGGCAAGACTGGCTGGTACTTGCACGTTGCTATGCTCAAGACAGTTGACAGGCCCGCTCAGCCTCTGCCGCAGCTGTCCGAAGGGCTTCAGGCAAGCAATCGAGAAGCTAAACATGGCTTGGTCGGATCCTGCCTGCAATTCTTTACCCTGTCTCGTTTAGCTGAAAACTGATGCCTTGCAGACCTGGCTCACTGTCAGCAAAGCCCAGAGAGCCGCTTGGCAGCATCAGGCTAAGAGAATTGCTGAAGAAAGTGCGGGAGTAGATGGCGGTAACATGCTGTATCAATCCTGCCTGTATACTAGCGTTCCCCCAATCCTAAGCCTTAATTATAGACTTAAGATACTTTAGTAGCTTCCATGTTCTTGTCCCTTCGTTGATTGTCATTCTGTATTCCTCACCAGTAAGTTGCCTAAATTGCCCGGGAGGACTGCGAGGAGCGGCTCCTTGAGGCCTCGAAGATGCTGCGTTCCGCAGCCTCCGGGCTGAAGCAGGCCGCCCCCACCCTTTATGCCCTTTCCAGTTTAGGGTTTAGGGTGTGGAGGTTTAAAGGACATTGATGAGCTACAGTCTAAGCTCCTCGCAAGGGAGTCGTATAGGGGATTATATCGGGGATTGGTATAGGGCTTGTTAAGGGGGACACTAGGCGTTTAGACTATAGCTTGCATAGACTGAGAGACGTTGGGTGCGGCAAAGGTGTTGAGATTTAGAGCCATGCAGAGGAGCGCCGCTGCCGGCAGCAGCTGCAAGGCGTGATCCGGGACTTGGCTGTGCGCCTGGAGGCGAGCTGAGTGGTTTCCAAATGTTTCCAAAAAAACATAGACTTTGGCCCCAAAGTACCACATGCTGTGTACGGCACGGACATGGTCCTGCTTCCTTATGTTCTGGTTCTGGTTCGTAGCCAAATTCCAATGCAAAGAGGCCCTGGATGGTCAGCTCGAGCTGCAGCCTCGGGCTTCTGCGAATTTGTCTCTGTTGTCTATGGGAGGGATCAGAGAGAGAGAGAGGCTCTTAGCTAGCATATGGAAAAGGCCAAGGTGACGTAGCAAGCCAACAGCTCATGCCCAACACGGGCAGGGGAGTGGACCCCCGGGGTCGGCGCAAGTCGCTGACTCCATTGCCCCAACAAAAGAAAGAAAGAAAGAAAGGCAGAGAGAGAGAGAGAGAGAGAATTTCATTGCAAGGATACCACTTGTGACGCAGTTCCAAAAGCTGGGAAAGAGAGATACTACCCCAATTTTGATACTAGGGCCCCAAGGTGGAATTCCCAGCAATTATGGAACGATGAGGGGTTCAACGACCGAAGAGCCCGACACGGGCTGGGCAATGACGCCCGGAGATGGGGTTCACCCCCTCTCCATAGCCTGAACGAACGAAAGAAAGAAAGAATTTCATTGCGAGAGTGTTGACTGGGGAGAGGAATATGCACCACTCGAGTGGGCAATGACATGGGCTATCAACCGGGAATTGCTTTAGTATATGGTGGGTATTGGTTCTCATGCTTGGACTTCCTGAGCCCATGGACTACCCGTACAGAAGTGTCAGCCCGGTGAGTAGGATGCGCACTCGAACGTGGGTCAGAAGGGATATGTGAGTCCATCATTCTGGGCATTTGCTGTGCCACGTTTCGGACCTGGGTACTAGACGTGAACTTGCTGGGAGTGTGGGACGGTGCCCCCGAGAGGACCGTGAGGGCTCTCTAGCACCCGAAGAAGAAGAAGAAGAGAGAATTTCATCGTATCGCCTGGTGCGAGCTTCAGTCGAGCGCACCCCCATTTCTGAAGTGTGTACACTGTTTTTTTAAGCCCAGTAGAATACAAGGCAGGTGCATGTGTGGGACCCAACAGAGGTATTTGTCATGCATGTAGGCAGGGACTTATAAGCTGTCCCGAATGGGACCTGAGCACGTTCGTTACCTCGGGCCTCCTGGGTCAGCTCCGAAAGGACGCTGCGTGGACTCCTTGGGCTTGAGGCATTACCTCAGGGAAGGGCCTCTGCTCTCCCTCTAGCCCTGAAAAAAAGAAAGAGAGAGATCTGACCGATGAGAAGAGCCCAAACGAGTGATTATAGGTAAGGGCTTTTGGTAACCGCTGGCTAAAGATTCTGTTTGGGCGATTCTCGTTTGTGGTATCTCGATCCTTGCTGGTCGGCCACCTGACGATTGGACATGTGGGCGGTTATGGACCGAAGCCGCAGCCACCTCCTTCGGGGGTTGGCATAGCCAAAAGAAGAAGAGAGAACTGACTCAGGCAGCTTTCGCAGCACGATGTTGGCATTGAGGAGGCACCTGCCGATGCCCCCCAATCTACCCCCTTTAGATTAGAGTCCGCACGCTTTTAGTCTAGTATTAACGGTATGCTGTTGTGACGTTCGAAGCTGCAAGCCGTGGCTCCGTGAAGGACGAAGACACAGCACAAGGCTGCTGAGAGCATAGCTGGAGTATCGCTCAGATTGTTTGCACCATGCGCAGAAACAGAGAATCAAGCTCCCTGGTGCATAGCGGGGAATGCAGGGTTCTTGAGGCTGATATAGGAGCTGCTCTAGGGGTGGTAAATACCTGCATCTGGGTTTTTGCTTTGTGCTCTTTCGCAGAGGCCCCCAGGTTTGGACAGTTCCGCTGCCAAAAGCTTCGAAACCCAACCCATAAACAGCGCTGGCATGTCGAATCCTTTTTCATAAACTGTGCTACTCAAAAACGTTCTTGCAGCCAGAGACGCCAAGCTTTACTTTGTTTGTAGTTCCAACTTGTGCTTGCAAGTCTGAACTGCGCAGTCTTCCGATGGGTTTTGGTTGTCGGGCTTCGGATTCAATAACACACCTGATCTATCCGCCATGGATGCGCCACCTGCCTTGGCTGTGAGCCAAAGATTGCCACAGGTAAAGGCAGGCGTCCAAAGAGATCCAGGCCATACGTCCGCACAAGTTCCTATCTCCAGTGCATTCTAGCGCAGCATCCGAAATTCTGGGCCAGCTTTCGATCATTTCATCTTACCATTGAACTCAAAAGGCTCAACTCATTCTTGGGGTTGCGCCCGTGCATCCTAACGAGCGGTGCTGGGCGGCCATCTAGATGTAGTCAAGAGACCAGATGACGACGAATTGTTCGAGTTTCCAGGCACTTCTCGTATTTTGCCGGCAATGTTTGGAAGTCGCGGGGACCGCTACTGGCAATCAACAGGGAAGGGTTGGGAACCGACGAAGCCGTGCAATCTTGACGAGGCCAGCTGCAATCCCATGCTGCCGTACCATTGCTGCCGGCAAGAAGGCGTTCCGGGAAGTGGTATAACGGGCATACTTGCGGGGCAGTGATAGCAATTCTCCAAGAGTAGCAGCTGCAGGGGAGGCCAGAGGCCAGGGAACTTCCAAGCGCACTATGAGCAGCAGAAGAACACTTTGAAGCCAAACGGCATCAAAAACCGCCTTACCTTCGCCTTACCTTCTGCTTCTGTGCTGAAGTCCAGCTTTCCAGGCAGCAGCAAGCCGTGTGTTCTGGAACTTGCTTGCGTGGCTTCCTAGCCGCTGCGACGGGCGTGCGTCTGCTGTGGAAGCGACTGAAACTCAGAATGATGCACAGTGCCCAGAGTAGTCGGGTGGATTTGCGTACCTGAGGCTCCCGCATGCGCACTGCTTTCACAGTGGCCAGGCCTGGCCCACATGTCATAGGGAGGGCTGTGACATGCAGTCATTCACATATGCAAGACGATGTACCTACTTTTTGCTTTCACATTTCTCGGACAAGCCTTGCACGATGTCCTGGAGCTTCGGAACTTTCCATTCTATGTCAAGCCAATGCCCTTGCGTCTGCAGCATCTGTCGACAACCTTTTGGACCTAGGTGTGGTTATCCCGCGGTGTCACGAGATGATATCCTATGGTCTCTTGTAACTTGTAACTAGGCATGTATAGGAACACAGTAGCATTTCATAATCTACTTATCTAGCCTCACCGTAATCCTGCTAACCCCGTAACAGGCCAAATTTCCATATCCTTTCCACTTGATTATCCTATGTTGGGTTTAAAGCCCCGAGCCCTGTACTCCCTATACGCCGGGGTATTCCTGTATAACCTTATGTCACTACATCATCCCTATATAGCAATGGACCCACTGAGTTTCACATGGACCCTTCCAAGGCGCAGCTCGGGTGTCCAAGGGCCGCCAGAATCGGAGTCCTCGGGCTTTGTGAACGAGGCGGTGCTTGATTATGTTGTTCCCCTTTGTGGCCACACTACCATTGCTACGGTCACTGCTTCCTTTTTCCATCTTTTGATTGCCATTCATGGTTTTACGGCTAGTATAGTTGGAAAAAAGTTGGCGCAGCCAGATCTCAGATGGCGGTCCGAACAGAGTACATGCCATGCTGGCTTCGGCTGGGCTCAAGCTGCATGTTTGCGCCACTTTTTCCACCACTGTTTTACAGGCCACCTTTGACGAAAAACGTGGACCAAGAAATCCTAGGCCTCTCAAACACCTAAACCCTAACCCTAAACCATCCTAAACCCTAAATAGTAGCTTCCATTTTGTTTTCCATTATCCCAGTATAACCCTAATATTACTTACCAAAAGGGCCTTATTCAACCCGTCTATGCAGGGGTTCATTGAGCTTTTACGCCCCTGATGGCGTTTCCAAGCGAAGGCGGCCAAGCGCCCGAGGCTGGAACAAGACTTACCCGCTTTGCCAGACCGCACTATAGTTGTTTAGGGGTATTCTAGGAGTATATAGGGATAATGGAAAAGAAAATGGAAACTACGGTTTCGGTAAAGGATCTATACTGAAGGACCAACTTCAAGATTGCACTGGCAGGAGCTCGAGCGAGAGATTGCCACAGCAGAGGAGACTGTCCAGGCCGTTCACCAGTCTGTTCTGCCAAAAGAAAGCTGCCTCAATCGGTTGATGCTGTTGATTGGTGTTCTGAGATGGACAGCCTGCTCAGCTTCCGTGTTTGCTTTTTTATCGATTTATCTGATTGCTGCCTGGTCGGTTGCACTTTGTCAAGAGAAGGGTCTGCAATCCCGTGGGGACACGGTATTTCGTATCCATCAACTCAAAACTCCTCCAAAAAACTTCCGCGGCAACACCGAGAGGCCTTGCGGGCAGCTCTGGAGCAGGCGGAGGCTTCGGAAGGGTACGGAAAGCCCTTCGGCAGCCGTGAGTTCCGTTTCTGTGTCGCTGCAGGCACGCTTGCTTTCTCTTCGTGCAGCACAGCGGCGACGCAGCAAATCTGCCTGGCCCTTGGTGCCACCTCAGATGGTCAAGATCAACCACCGACGAGAAAAATATCTTTTGCAAAAGAGAGGCTTCGCTGATACAGTTTTGAGCTAGAAGAGATTCACAGGAGAGCTTGAAGTCACCTTGTCTTCCAAGAATTGTTTCCCGACGTTGCAAACTCCCACGTGCGCAAAGACCACGATTCGCTGTTCTGTTTGCAAGCCATGCAGAGAGAGGTTCCTGTAAATGCCTCCCTTCCGCACCAGGAACAGGTCTGCGGCAGGTCAGGATGAATTTCACTTCGTATTCGAAAGGTTCAAGGTCTCAAAGGATTAAGCACCCAAGGAGGGTGATATTCCAGCTCTTGCAACTGTCAAGATCCTGAACTCGGATGTCAAAGACGGGAAGGAGGGCAGGGTCTTAGAGTTGTTGCACTGCACAGTGGCACGCTGAGGCCAAGGATGATGCAGCCGGAAAGTCGCCCAGCCAAAAATTCCACGCGCCGAGATTGCAAGTGTGGGCACTGGCGCAAATCTCCTCTTTTGAAATTTGACTGGTGGCATGCTGCCTTCTATTATCCGTTCCTCCAGGTCTCAGGGTGATGTAAGGGTCCGTATGCTAGAAGAATCCTACAGTGAGCCTCAGGAACAACGACTAGGCATGTCAGCCAGTGAATACAGGCAAGATCAAGTTGGCCTCACAGGGTGGACTTCTGCAAGTGATTCATCAGAAGGGCTGGAGTTCCTTTTGGGTTCATTTTGGGGCGGTACTGCCCAACTATCCTTATACAATTCTGGTATATAGCTCAAAACCTTATCTAAGTATCTGGGCCCCTACTGTATTTGGAGCTGTCAGGCCCAATTCGGGAAGCTGGGAAGCTGGCTGGCAAAGCAGACTGAAACGCTGTCATGACCTCAGGAGATGACCCTAGACCTCCCAAACGTTGTGTTGCTACCACAGATCCATACGTTGGTAACTTGTTCAAGTTCAACCCAGAATAATCCCCTCCCCTAAACACAAAACCCCACGTCCCATAACAATACATTTTTCCCCTACTAGGTGATGAGGGTCCTTTTTTGGGCAGGGCCCCGAAACTAAAGAAAATATTAGAGGAGTATACTAGGGGGCCCCGCTTGTCGGGAAACCTCCTAACCCTGAACCCAAAACCGCGCACTATGGGTACTGAAGAGGTCGGCCATTTCTACAAGTGGTTCATTTGTGGTTTATTATGGTTTTGGGGCACATAAAGGATTAGCAGACCTGACCCCAAATTTCGGAAACCCTTAAACCCTGAATATCCCTGTATATCTTTCTAAAGCCCCAAAGATCCATTATAATCCCGTTACATGGGTCATACTCTTTGGGAACACTCTTGTCGTTGGAGCACGGCCGGCTTGCGTAAACATGGAGTGCTCCGGACCCGAGGCTTCAGCAGGCAGAGGCTGCCGACCAGCAGGAGGCCCAACATACCTCAAGTCGTCATCGTCATCCTGATCATGATCATCATCATGATGTCTCGCAGTGGTAGTGGTGGTAGAAGTAGTAGCTGTAGTAGAAATAGGAGGAGGAGAACTGCTTACAGTAAGAATAGCGGCAGCAGGAAAAGTTGCAGCAAAAGAGCAGTGGGGCGTCCGTGGGTGATCATTAATATAACGTTGATGGATAGCCTGAACCTTCTTTTTTCGGCAGGCACAATCCTTATCCCACCTCGTAACCATTCAGCTCCTGCTACAGGGTGTTTCCAAGAATTGGGAACTCCCATGATAGAACCAATATATTTGAATCCTTGATATACGTACTCCTGCAAAGGGACACCCCCTACTTGCGGAAAGCCACCATGGCTTCAGCTTCCGGACAAAAGAGCTGCTCAGAATCCCGACTACATACCCAGACCTCCCGTTCGAATAATCATAGCAGTAGTCTAAATTTCCGTAAGTTTGAGATTACAGGCCGGTATTCTCGGTATTTGGGAGGTCTACGCAAGTACTTGGAAAGATATGGAAGGCAGCGCTACGCCGTGCAGCACTGCAGAAGAAAGAGGAGGGGGTAGAGGTGGGCTCGGAACGGAGCGTGGGTGAGTGTGCACTTCGGGGCTTCCAAACAAGACAGACATCTCGGTCTGAGGTGGCATGCTGTAGGATTAAAGCGTGCTGGGACATGTTAAAGGGACCCTTATATCTGGAGATGCCCATATGGGCTTTCAAAATTGTTCGAGCACGCATTTGTTTCCAAAGTGCATGGTTTTCAGCAAAGAAGGCACTCTCGTGTCGCGTTTTGCAGTTCCAGGGAGTGCAGCCCTAAGGCGGGAAAAGCGTGTAATAGAACCGGCAACAGTCCCTTTCCATCGCAGCACATGGCACGAGAAAGCTTTCCAGCTTTCTTCGAGTACAAGAAGTATGCCACATGAGCACCAGCCCTGCACGCAGTGTCTTCTTAGCAATTATGTCTTTGTGCACCGTCCCAAATAAATACGTTCCGGGGTCCGGAGTAGAACATGTTTTGATGAGAGAGATGGGCTTTCAAGATGCCTATTCTCATGATAGTTAGTGAAACCCGGACGTGCATTTAGACCCCTGTTAGCGGCACTGTCCAAAAAACAGGCTTTCCCAAAAGCATGTTGATCGGAGATTCGGGGGGGAGGTGGCTTCACTTTTGCTTTTGTTTTTCTCCAAATTCTGATTTGAGCTTGATTTTGCATTCACAAATGCAGGAATGTCTCCTCGTGGTTTCAGATTGTCTTTACATTCATGAATGTAGAAAAAAACTCAAACCATAGTTGTGTCTGTTTTAGGCCGCGATGCGCAGCGAGGCGGACTTCCACAGCGCCCAGGTAGCCGAGGGCCTGGCTAACACGCATTGTACAGCCTATGAGCCCTAGGGCAAGGTCCTAAATGGCAACAGGAGTGCACCATACACCGATTATCTGGGGTTGAAGGCTACTTTTCTAGGCATCTCTTGGGGAGGTCTACAAGCAGGAACCCTACAACCCTGAGGTTCAGCACAGGTTTCTCTGCTGATGCCTACACATCTAGACCCCGAAACAGATAGTCGCAAGCTTGAGACGCTCTACTGCAGCGCTTTTCGATTCAGAGATCTCATTAAGTGTTTCTCGACTGAAACTTGAAACATACGCGTGTACGGCCCATGCATGCATTAGAGAATTATTGATCAGAGGCTGTTGCGTGCAGTTGTGCAGCCATGAATTTGCGTGAAGGCGATGAAATTCGCTCCTTCCAGGGTATCCTAATGGAAAGCGCATTCCAAGACAAAGAGTGTTAGAACCTTACTTGCAGCATGTCAAACTTCTCAGCGCGTAAAATGCTGCTCAGGTCCGCCAGCATGTCCTGGATTTTCTCGATTCCCAGGCAGACCATCTGCAGCATGTAGTCAGCGCGAAGCCGGCAGCAAGTAGGCCTGTAAGTGGGGTATCAATTGCAGCCACAGGCACCTGAAGAGTCCTCAGACCACGAAGGGCTCTTTTTCCGATGGCTTCGTGATTTTCACAGTCACGTGCCAAGCTCTCCAAGTGCGACACGCCAATGCAAAAGCTCTCACACGATCAAGGCGAATATGACGAAGCGTGGTTTGAGCAGAACCTTCTGCGCGTCCTGGCTTTGATTTAGCTCATCATGAACATCTTCCAACGTGCTGAATTCTGCTCACGAGCAGACGCGCAGATGCTGAGCCGAGGTATTGATTTGGCCTTTCGACAGATGTTCGAGGCACGTGCAAGACCCCCTATTGCTGTCGCAGCCCATGTTGCGCATCTGCCTAAGCTAAGTCCACGTTCCAAAGACAGCTACGTTTGCGCAGGCTGCCGCCATGGAACATGCGCACAAGAGCTCTCCGACAAAGCAGTGGCTTGGTGCAACCTGCACGAGGAGCGCAGAGCTGTATTTAAGGTGATTCGAACCCCCAGCAAAATTGAAACTTTGAATAGCAGTTCGCTTGCTGGCGCACACTTTCTGCTTGAGGACTTCTATCTAAGATTTACCGAAACGCTCTGTTGCAGTTCTTGTCATTTGCCCAGACTGAGGCAACTTCACACCAGCACACCGGCAACATCATCTTGCGCATAGACTACTGGGAAAAAGCTGGCCTGCAGTTGCTGGTTCGGTGCACAATTAGGAGGTTCCAGTCCACGACTACTGTTATTACTTCTAGTGCTATTAGATCATCACTATGACTATTGCTTTTGACGTTTAATGCTTTTCTGCCAGTTGCACAACTTTGGAGAGGTGACAGCCCCGGCAATCCTCGTGCTCATGGCCATCCTCTACGGTCTGTATCTCAGATGCTGACGTCTGTGCAGGCTCAGCTTGAAGATGGGGTGCAGCAGGTGGCAACGTTCCCCTCCTCAAAACGCACCGCTGCCGCCTTTAGCTGTGTTTGTTAGCTGCTCCTAATGAAATCCAGAACCGCTGAAATGTCGGATTCCCTGTCGAGCGTTCTCCTGGCAATGGGAAGCTACCACATTTTCGGTATTGGAGGAGCGTGCCAGGATCAGACTTACTGATAGCGCCTGTGCAGCAGCTTAGATTAGTCTAATCGATCCCGTGAGGGTAAGTTCAGAGATCAAAGTGCCTGGCAGGGTGGAGCTGGAGGCATGGAATGTTCTCACACATTTCTGACTTGTCAATCATACCACAGCTTCATTTGATTTAGCTGCCAACTGTCTGCCTGTAAGACTAATGACAGGACGTTGATAACCCCAAATCCACTTCTCGAAGAATTTTGATGGCATGCTGAAAAGGAATCAGGCAAAACGAAATCGGCAGACACTAACGGGTGACCTGTTTACAACCGAAAACTTGGTCATGACTTTGAGTACAGCACATGTGTATGCATATTTTCTCTACATATATATATATACATATACACAACGAGAAGATGGACATAACGAGAAGATGGACATTGTGTAGAGAGAGTACATATGAATGTATATGCTACCCGCTGCAGGGCACCCCTGTTGATGTAGCTTGTTCATCGGTAATTGTCAGCTGCGACCAGGCGCCAATGGACCTGACTGCCCCCGAGCTGCTCGCGCTGCGCTTTCTTGCAGCAGCGGCCGGGCCTGCAGTGCTTGCTCGCTCTGTGTGCCCCAAAGGGCTAAGTAGTACTCAATCAACAAAACTTCAGATCCCGAATACTATAGTCTGAATGCTTTCTTGAATCTCCGTCTAGCCTTATATATCCGTGTTTAGGGGCTGACGCCCGGGGCAACCCCACAGGTCCAGTTGCGTGCAGGTTTAGCTTGCTTAGCTATGTCAAGACCCACGCCAGAGTCCTGCCGCACGCACGTCGTGCTGCGCACACCGCGCGCCGTTATGAGCATCTGCCCGCGCGCGGCAGACACCGCGAATCCCAACTGTTTGGCATTTGCGGCGACACATCCTCCCAAAAAGGGCGCAGAAAAGCTGGCCAAGAGCGCACAAGCATACTAGTAGCCTGGAGAAGCAGCCCCAATGATGCTGATGAGGCTAGCCCCCTTGGCCAACATCACGAGAAAAGGATTGGAAGTTTGTTTCTCCATGTATGTCTCCGTCTACCTATATTCAGCTCTGGCTCAAAAGGGGCCTTGGGGCTAGTTTTCAAGACGGTCCGTGCGCATGATGCTTTTCGGGTCCTGGGGTTCCAAATTCCTTGAAAAATCCATCTGTAGCGGGAGAAAACCTCAGGAGCGCATGCTGGTTTCAGACTGCATTTGGGGTGGGGTGCGGAGGGACCCTTGGAGAAACGGCGGAAATGATGCTGGATCATGGCTACATCGTTACTGGCGTTGCCCGACTTGGACCCTCACGCTTCCATGCCGCTGAACTGTCCGATATTCTGCGCTTGGCGTTGCAGCACCTAGCAAGTCAGCCAGTTCATACTAGTCGGGTTTCTTTCGTGAATTTTGGAGACATGTGATGGCTGTGCAAGCTTGAATCACTTGAATCCACCGCATCGCAAGCCGAAAGCCTTTGCAAAATCAGGCCTTGGGGCTTTTCAAGAGTTGATCCAGACATTTGCAGGTGGTGTCCCTGCCGTTCTTCGCGTCGAATTCCAAACAGGCCACCTTGCCAGGAAAGTGCCATGAAGTACCTGGATCCTCTACAGATTGCAGCAAGGAGCATTGTTGCTGCGTGCAAGGTTCAAAGTCTGGTTGTTCCCTCGACAGAGTTGGCCTTCTGGCTCTTCTTTGGCTACGTGCTGCAAATCTTGGCCGGCAGCTTACTCTTCAGAAGACGGCCTGTCAGGACTGGCTCCAGCAGGCATTCCCAGAGCTTGCACACTCTGAGCCGGATCTGAGGGGTTGTCAAAGTGATGGTCCTTGTTTGGGTACTTTGTATGCATACATATATATATATACACATATATGTATGTATAGATAGATAGATAGATAGCAATAGTACGCGCCACTGGGACGAAGCAAACAAAATAGGGGCTGCATTTTCATGGGACTTCTCATGTGCAGTGCAGTTCCAGGGCCTCGAGAAGACCTCGGCCTCAACCTGTGCTGCGCGAGGCTTGGTACGAGAGGCCGTCCATCTAACCCTACGGAAAATAAATGTTGGGACTTTAGGATTATTTCCGGGCTATAGACTGCAGAACACAGGGCATTCTGGGTGCACATTCCTTCGTAGATTCCGAAATCAACAGGGAGCTAGTTTGGCATTGCATCTGTCATGTTCATCAAAATATGGGTTTCCATGAACAGGCGGTCCCAATATGGACCTCAATCGATGATCATCCTCAGTATCAGGAGCCCCCGATTTTTTGGAAGTGTTGGTGTTCCCGGTTTGGTTGGGTTAGGCAAGAACACCGGCCTTCTCTCCTAACCTTCTTCTACTTATTCACTTGTGAGTATTCGGTGGATGCCCAGCTGTTGGATCTGTGGGTCCTAGTTGCAACACTGTTGTGAGTGTGTCTGCAGAAGTTGCAGCTGTTTTCGGTTGCTGTTGGGCTTGCTGTGTGTTCGCGATGCTGTACACAGGGCCTGGGCTTCCACGTCCAAAGGTGGAAGCAGCCGGTCCATATCACACGGGGCGCAGCGTGCAGCCCAGACCGGCTCCTTCCTTCGTGGAATTGAAGCAGCCCGAGAATTCTGGGGCAGACTTGCCTCGCTCGAATTGGTCGCGTGAGCCTGGCGTGCAGGGATACCTGCCTCTGCGCAAAGGGGGCCTGCCGAGGCCTCTTGGGAAGGATTCAAAGGCAGATGCGGACAGTTCTCTGCTGGTCCCGGTTGACCCTCCGGCACTTGTCTTTTGGCAGAGACTTGGGCTGGGTACTTGCAGTTTTTCTTCTTTTCGTCCCCTTTCTTCAAGGACATGGGCGAGTTAGCTGTGAAAAGCCTTTGGAGAATTCTGCCTGGTAAGGCTGCTGGGACCCTGCGTAGACATTTGCCCGGTTTGAAGCTGTGGCTTGACTTCACCCATGGGAGTGAGATCTTGACGGCCAACACGGAAGTAAGTACTTTGGTCAGCTTCTTGTCCTGTGTGCAGCTGAAGAAGCGTGTGAGCAATGCGCCAGTGGTCTCCTTGAAGTTTGTCGCGGGCATCTTGGGTTGGGACAGACTGTCGGCGTGCTTGGCAAATCCTGTGGTTACAGCTTGGACCGGTTCTACTGAGGCCAAGGAGGCTCGCAAAGAGGCCCTCCCTTGGCCTCTGGCAACGGTTGCGAATTTTGAGAAGTCCGTGCTAGAGGCCATGAGCAAGGAGGAGGATTTAGATGGGGAGAGTTGCTTGATTGTGCTGTTGTTAATCATGCGGTGGGCCGCTCTGCGGTTTAGTGATGCGCAGCGTGTTTCAGTGGCGGAGATGGACATTGTGCAGGGGATCGTGGGTTGTAATTGCTGGAGAACCAAGTCGTCGCGAGAGCCTATGCCCTGGGGTTGCTTGACAGTTGGAATCCACGGAGATTGGACACGAGCGGTGGTGATTGCGCGGCAAAAAAAACACTGATCTCCTTCTACCTGGCCTCAATGGAAGCAAAGCATCCTTCACATTTGTGCAATCTTAATTCCGGCGTCTGTTTGTTGGTGAGCGTCGGCAAGCTGCCTGCCGCATCTGTGGGTGCTTACACCTTGCATAGCTTAAAGGCTACAGGGTTGTCCTGGGGTGTGCAGGTAGGTATTGACAGCGTGTCGCAGCGTCTTTGGGAGCATCATCGCTCCCGTGATTCGAGAGAAGCTATGGCGTAGAAATGCGGCAGAGAGGATCTCTGATGTGTCAGATGTTGAAGTGGGCCTGAGCCAGGGGGCAGAGGCCTGTGTAAAGGGGCTGCCTGCGCTGGCGGTGTACGTCGTGAACAAGTTGAGTGCTAGGTTCCATGCAGCCGTGATACTGGAATGTGGTGCCGTCAGGAGAGCTTGCGCGCCTTCCGAGGATATTGATGATTGGCATTAGGAAGTCTGGGAGGAGGATCCCTCTGTCAGTGCCTCACCGTTCGAGCCGTGCCATCATTCAGCCTGCGCTCATGTCTTGTGTGGGGAGCCTTGTGTTTGAGTGGGTGTCCGCTGAGAGCAGTCAAGTCCTGCGGCGGTTAGTGATCTCGTGGGAGATCAGTCTCCAGGGGAGATCGTGGAAATTTTTGAGTTCTGTGGTGATAGTAGATCTCGTGAGAGATCTGATCTCAGAGGAGATTTGAGCAAACGCGTGCTTGCGCAGGATCTCGCGGGAGATCTCTGCATTGTAGGACGAGGTCCTCTCCTGGTGCGCGTGTGTGTCTGATGTTGTGTGAAATGCAGGGCGAGTGTCCTTAGCTTTGGAAAGTGCTGCCGTCGCTGTGCTGCGACGTTGTCGATTTGCATTCTTCTGCTGTTCTTGCTGTGCTGCAGCGGATATGGACTGCAAGAAGAACCTCGAGGAGTTGGTGGCAGGTGGGGCTGTGCGACAAGGTCAAGCTGGGGCTGAAACAGCGTGGCTTCTGCATTGCAGCGGACTTGCACTGGACGCTACAGGGAGGTGCAGAAGAAACTTTCCAGGCAATTTTGGAATCTGCCGGCGTGGACAAGGGGGATGCTCCGTCCGTGCTTCAATGCCTGCAGGCTGGCAGCCTGCGCCGCGTGTTTCATGTAAAAGGTAGGCGCGCCCCTGCTTGTGTATAGGGTTCTGGTGAAGGCCCTCAACACTACCCTAGAACCTAGAAATATCTTCGTATAGCTGCATACCCCCAAACTCTTTTACAAGAATCCGGGAGCCTTGCCAATCTATCAGCAATCAATCAAACATAGGCGAGCCGAAGCTTGCTGCAAAATCGGCCTTCCACCTTCAAATTGTAGGTTTAAAGGTTAAAGATTTATAGTGGGGAGGGAATATTGGTGCCATTCTACGGGGATTATGGAGGATCTGCCACACCCTACCTCCCACTTCAAATGTGGGTGGGGCCTGAGGTCGCGACGGCTTTAACTGGGCCTTTCGTGCAGGCTGCGGTTGGTTTGCATGCTCAGGCTTCATTAAAAGAGACCATTTTCTGAGAGCAGTTCCAGTCATTACTAGTTCTAACTTCTAAGGGCATCTCCAATTCCCCTTGATGGGAACGTTTGGGCGTTTGGGGGGAAACTAGTTCGGGCCGGAACTATTCAAAGCAAGATTCCGGGGGGTGGACGGTGTCCACAAAAAACACAATCATGCCATCTTAGTTCAGAACACAGGAGCTTGGGTACGCGTGGGAGCTTTTCAACACATGCCATCCGTAGGCCCTTGGTGCGTGGTGTGTGTGCGGCTCGGGGTGGGGGGAGGTAAGGGTAAAGGGTTTGGATTGCCTTCCATTGATCCCTCGCAAGTTTCCAGATGAGTAGCATCTTAATGGGGACCATAAGTTCATATTCTCCTTTTGGTTAGGTTAACAAACTGCTCACATGATGGCTTTGCGCAGATCCTGGAGTTTGTGGTGGACGGAAAGCAGTTTACACCTCTGGTGGTGCTTTGTTCCGCCGGCACCTTTGCAGGCCCCCACGCAGGCTTTGCTCAATGCTTTCGGGCAGACATGGCAAACAAAGGTCTGGACATCTAAGTCTGGCAGAAGGAGAAACTTGAGGAGCCTTTTTTGCAGGGATGTTGGGCAACCATGTGGGACAAGGGCTTCCATTTCGGAAGGCCTCCTGGGCATCTCAGAGCTCTTGCCAAGTAACATCTTGTCATGTAGTCTCTTATACCTGTTACTTCGAATCTCGATCGCAAAGCACTGGCATAAAGCCGAACGGGATCTGAAATGGATGAAAAAACGTCCAGTCTTCATTAACAATGGTCTTTAACGCTGAACATTGGGTATGTAAACCATGGTTATAAGTGTTTGGGAGGCTTATGATTAAGAATTATGTCTTGAGGCCTGCGTGTTCAGATCGGGTTATAATCCCACCCATCTAGGTACTGGCCAACATCAGTAACGCCGACTTCTCAGTGACAGTAGCGGAGACCGTTCTTCACAACCCCCTGGCTCTTTTCTGCAACTTCACTGGTTCAATGGGCCCTTAACTTGCATGTGTTCCAGGGTCGTAGCCTTTGCTCGTCAATTGCAGCGCCTTCCATATCTTGTTCAGCTACAGATGCTCTGAATTCTTCAAGAAATCTCAAAGACTTTGTTGTTGACCGTTCAGGGCTGGCTCTCTTCGTTTTGGCGCCCAGCATGGTGACACCGGCGCGGCTGAGGGTTTTGGGACGGTGTTGGAAGGTTGGATTTGTGTTGTTCCGCCAGGTGCGATTTTGGTTGTTCTATCTCCATATCTGCAGTGCTAGTGATCGCCAGGCCAGTCCGATTAGGACTTTTGCGCAAAGCTAATCCCGTGCTAAAACCATCCGTTGGAAAAGGGCAGGTTTCTACAGTTCCTGAGGGCTTGCCAAGCAGAAGGCCCAGAACGTTGCCTTGCCGAGGCGTCAGCCTCAGCCGGAGCCCTTATTACTGCACCCTACCACATGATTAGGTGAGTCTGCCCACATCCCAACTCTTGCAAATGAATCTAGTGCAGCAATCAGAATACGAAGCTCCTTATCTCTTGTCTTCCCAGAGGGAGGCATATGCTAGCAAACATTAGCAAACCATTGCAGGTTCCTGCCTCCCCGCCCCCCCACCAACCCGAAGCTGCAGGTTCAAAATATGATGCTGACCAGGCACCGCCCCTAAGTGGTGCCTTCGAGCGGTTGTTCAACTTCTTCGGCCTCATCAGCCCCAAAGCTCCGCTCCCTCACGAGGCGGGCTAGCAGATACTGTCATCTTTTGTCTGCTTTGTGCAAACTCTCTGCTATACTGTGGCTATCAGTGCTGCTACCATGATATCTTGGACTCAGCCTGATTCTGAGGCAATGCCCTCCTGACCTATTCAGGAAGCACGCGAGAAAGTAGT
>CAJNIZ010009335.1:97167-210341 GCA_905231905.1 Symbiodinium pilosum
GACTAGTACTTACTGGCGGAAATAGTAATCGTCCCCCCCCTCCCAAAACAAAAAAAGCCTTCGCGTGCGCCCTCGACCTATTCCTATACTGTTCTCTCCCACTTTCGCCAGCACCTTGCTTGCATGTCTTTCTGCAAGGCTCTGCTGAAGGACGTCCCCGGGGAGCTCCTCGCTGTTGCAGGAGCTGTGTTTTAAGCGCTTTCTTGTTTTTGCATCAATGACTTGGCGCTGTCGATTGCATGAAGGGTTTCCCGGCAAGCGACAAGACATGCACACCACAGTACAAGACCAGATAATCCCTTCCTGCAGACACAACCAAGAGCCAGGCATGGGCACCATCTCCCAAACACACCCAAGCCAAGAAACTGGACTCGTCACATGTTATCTCATCAAAACAGAACTGCGTGACAGGTCTGTTTCAAGCAGGGTTGCATTGCCTGTGATGTGTAGGCACCTTCTTCTTTGCAGTGCACGTGTACCGCAGCAACCGGCTCATCGCACAAGGTGAAGAAGGAGGCCAGATGCCATCAGATGCCCCAGGAAGAAGATCACTACTGGCATAGGTATCTAATACGAATTTCAATACCAAGTCTACTTGATGACTTTCTGGGAACAATCCTGGTAATTAGCCAAATTCCCTTGCTTCAATTTGAGGCTCCAAGGACGGGCCGAAGGGCGATGACCTGGCCGTGGGACTGGCGGCTGTCTCCTTTCAGCAGTCACAGGGAATCGCAGGGAGACTCGGAGATTTCAAAGTGGGGTGGCCTAAGGGACCCTAGGCAGTTATTGGGAGTACATGAGAGCGATAGCTTCCCACAAAAGTTGTATAGGGCCATAGTTTGAAACAAGTCCTATTTCATGGAAGCGCATCAGCACAACTCAGGTTCAGCTCGTGGCGGCAGCCCTGATCTGCATTGTGGCAAGCACTATCGACAGTCGCTTGGACAAAGAGCCCAAAGTCACCAAGCATAAGATTGGGTTCGTACAGCATGCGCAGCAAGATGCTGTAGGATCCTTTGCTTCTTGCGTTCGGATCTCAATGTATCTCTACAGGCTTGGTCTCCCCTGGGGCAAGAGACAGGTCCCTACACCACTGCTGAGCAGCTTGCCGTCGCGGAGCGTCACTTGCAGCATCAAGGTCTACATAACATTTTGTGGTTCTCACGCGTTGTAGTCAAATGAAGCAAGCTTTTACGCGCTGTCGTTGAGCTTTGCTTGAACTGCCTGTGCTGTTCTAGACGTGGCCTGGCAATGAGGGCAACTCTTGTGGTGCTTCTCCGCAAACCAAGGACTGTCACCGGGCATGTGGGCGCAGATCGTGGCTTGTGGCTTGCTATGTACAGGAGGGGCTGACAGAGCAAGAGAGAATAGGAACCCGGTCCAAGTCGTAGGATTGCCGGCCGTGGTCGAGCTCTTTGCCTTCAAGTTTGTGGGACCAGCTCCTGGGCTGCGAATGGCGGATTCGGGCTAGCAGTGCCAACCAAAGGGACGGAAGCTTTTGTGCAAGCTTTGCCAAGTTGCCACTGGGCGCAGTGCTCTGGATTTGTGCTTCGCAGGCCATTGCGTCCTTGATCTACTGCACCATTCCGCTGTGGGGAACCCTCCTCTCTGTGCTCTTCCTGGAGGAGATGGTCACCAGATTGAGAAACATGTTGTTGTGGTCAGCTACAAGGTCAGGATTAAAATTGAGGAGAGCAGATTTTCACATGCGAGCAAAGCTCGATTTGTTCCTGCTGGCGCTAGTCCCACGTGGCGGCAAGGAGAAATTGGGCCCACAGTCTGAACCTAAGCTCAGTTCTTCCGGAGCAAATCTTGCCATCATCTCCATCCAAGGATCTGGAGTTGAAGGCTTTTGTAGAGTTGAGGGCTGAGGGTTGAAGTGAGGGCATGGGTCCTTTGGGGGGGGGGTTCAGGTTGTTTGTGCCGAGCTTGCTCAAGTTCAACTCTTGCAGCTGCTGAGGGCCATCCTCGCTTCCGTGCTCATTTTGGTCAGCTCGAGCCGAGCTTAGCTGCAGGAATCAGGGAATGGAAGAGTTAAAATATGGAAGCCGCTGTAGTATTAGTATTGCGTCGTCGTAGTAGGAGGAGTAGTAGCAGTAGCAGTAGCAGTAGTAGTAGTAGTAGCAGCAGCAGCAGCAGTAGTAGTAGTTGAGAACAAATAGTGTACTCTGTGACATTACATAAATGTTCACATTATAAATATACAAGATTTCTAGCGGCTGGCTGCCATCCTTTCTGCCTTCCCATCGGTTCCCCAGGCTGGGCCCCAGCATCTACGACATCATGAAGCCGGAAAAGGAGGACGCGTGATACCGGTCCAAAGCGACCCCTGGAACGCGAATAGATGTCAGACCAAGCCCTGCTCAGACCTACCAGGATGACGTCCCCACATCCACATCCCTGATTTGAAGCATGACATGGATAGCAAGGGGTCTATAGTAGGTAGCAATGACGCAACAGCGGGCCACTTGCCGCATCCTATGTGGAGCTATTGAATCGAGACCCAAAGAGGATAACTTTCAATATGGTCTTTCACAGCTGAGCCGAGTGGCTACAGCGGCTAGTGACGGTGGCTCAGGCACTGGGAGAGCACTCCTTTGATCTTGTTACAAAGATGTTGTCCTACATGGAAGGTACAACAGTTGTGGGTGAGAGGGCTCCTTAGATAGACATTGGAGATGTGCCTTCGCAGCGGGGCGCTACAGAAGTCGGATTGCGATCCAGCTCTTATCAGCCCTCCTCCTGCCCGGCAGCACTCTGACCAACCGAGCTTAAAAAAGGTGTCATCGTCCAGCCTTAGAGTCCGTCTGCAGTGGCTTTCAGTAGGAACCTCTGTGGAACAGATGGAGTCGGAGAAGATGCCATCCGTGGTAGCCACCAAAAGCATGTCAGCAGATAATTTTTGTAGATCAAGCTTATACCCCCAGACTCTCTGCCAAACCACGGCCCACAGTCATACATTCAGACGGCCAAAGTCATGAAACCACAAACGCACTTTGAATCTATGAACCTTAAAGGCCTACATCCGCAAGCTCGACCACTCGACGAACAAGCGAGGTAAACCTCCCCAAAAACCTCATACGCAGCAGCTTTGACGGAGGCTTAGTCAAACAAATTTAAACCTGAGACATCTTCAAGGCCAACATGTTGTGGTGCAATCCTGCCATGTCAGGGGCTGCAGTGGTCGGCATCCGGGTAATCGTGAGCACCTCCGCAAGTTTTCCAGGGGACGGTAGATCGATGACACTGACAGCCCAAGGTGCTAATCTGGTTTTAGCTCCCCGCCATTTGCTCCTTGCTACATGGAAGTTAGAGTGCACGAAAGCCCCTAGCTGGGCCTTAGTTGCCACAAGCACAGCCTTCGCCTCCAACCTGCAGCTACACGTACTCATGAATGAAGCTTGTAGAAAGGAGATACTGGTAGCAGGTAGTTCCATGGCCTGTGCTCTGGCTGCGGATGGCGAAGCTGATCGAGGTGATTCTTTTAAGCTTGTGAGCGTAAGGGGCAGTTGGGGAGTGATAATGGGGGCTCGTCTCCTGCATTTATAGGGATCCTTCTCCTGATTCACACCACCGCGCTCCCCCCTTAAGCACCAGTAAGATTATTGCAGCTGCGGTGAGATCAGGACTGGAGCTTTGCACAAGCCTGTAGACTCGTGATGAAGCTTACTTGTATTTCTGCGCTTTTGAAGGATTCCAAGAAGCCAAAGACAACGGTCAAGGAGCCAATTCCGATGTAAATCAAATCCAGAGGATGGGATTACAAGAAATAGGGATCTTGATCTGGCATGCGCCAACAATCTTCGAGTTCCCAGCTGCCGAGCCAGGTGTGTGGTTTCTGGAGAACATTGCCATAGGCGCTCTTAGCAGCAGCTTATTTATGGCTGAAATAGTTTCGTCCCTTAGGACATACTTTATCCAGATGCCAACAAAGTCACATACTCAATCGTTGTTAGCCGCTTCCCTACCGCGAGGAGGACGAAGATGAGAGTCCTGTGGATGGCTTGGACCAGTGGTTGGACTCTTGTCTATTGTGATCATCTGGATGCCTGAAGCTTGCTGGCTACACCTCTTCAAGATTGTTGCTGGGTGGCGGAGCAGTACCTAAGCTCAGACAACCAAGACTGCTCCCAGCAGTCTGTGACTTGTCAACTCAAGCTTGGCCATGGAGGATCTAGACATTCATGTTTTGGGAGTCGCTTTTGACAACATCCGTTTTGGTGATTGTCTTTACAAGCTTGCTCCTGCCTGTCCAAAAATGTATGTACTGAACGCTGTAGCCCTGAGTCTTACACGTCACACAAAAGCAGCATGTTATGTACAAGACATCAGGAAGCTGTCGGCCTCTCATCACGGCGAAGAGATGTGGTTGCGTGGTGCCACCTGGCTGGTCTAAGTTGTGACACAGGTCTATGATTTAAGGGCTCTGCCATGACGCAAAGCTCTTCGACAAATGTGCATCCTCAGTCAAGATTCAATTGGGACAAACCGTGGGTCAACTCTGAAAGTTGCAAAGTTGCCTTCCAAGGTCAAACCATTGGTTTGTAGAGTCTTAGTAGGAGAAGCTAGGGCTTGTGAGGAAGTGACATGGTTGCAAATGGCAGAATTTCCTTGCTCAGAATTGTCCGCTAATAACATTAAGCCTGTTGAATCAGGTCAGTACCTCCCATTGCTTACAACAACTGTCCAGAGACTCCTTCTTGGGGGGAATAAAAGCCAGTAGTACAGGTATTTGGGAGGCTGGGTATGCTACTGCAGCGCCCAGGCGAAGCGGAGGGAGCCAGCTTCTTGGAGGACTTGCTGCTCTTGCTTTGTTCGATTGGTGGCATGGCTAGATTCTGTTATACCATACGAATATGCCAACTCATTGCTTCTGGTGCGGCTGGATACATTAGACCGCGAGAAACGCCAGATGCTCAGGCATATATTCGAAGCTTGCAGGAGATAGTCGAGGAAAGCATTCTCAGGCAGCTGGGCGAGGCACCCTGCACTTGAGCTTCACGTGTTTCTTGGTGGAGCATGCAACATGTACTAGCCAGGCGCACGCACGTATGGTAGATAGGGAGAGAGAGAGAGAGAGAGAGTGCATGCACGTGTGGATTGCAGAGTTTCGCTGCTGGAGGGAGCACCCAAAGATTTTGCTTTTCCTGGTTTCATCCTGGTCATGGAAAGTCTGGGGTTGGTGTGCTTGCTGTCGACATTGTGTTTGTTCACTGCGTTCTGGTAGGATGTGCTGACAATCTATTGGAGTTGGACAGATTACCTGCAGTCATAGCCAAGACGCCACAGCAACGCCTAAACCGTAAACCCTACGGGTTGCTGGGAGTCTCAGCCCAAGGGGGTTGTCAGGATGCCGCACATACTTCGGGGCGTAGCCCCGAGCGAGTACCAAGCAAGCCGGTGTGCAGTCTGCTTCTGGGAAATTTGGGGCTAGCGAACGGAATAGAGGGCGCGAGGCGCCGAACTCAGGAACAGGAGACGATGTTGCATGTTTACGACCAAGCTATTTGACTGTGCAGGCGTAACAATGGCAGGTTGCTTAAGGATTCAAAAAAAGGCATAGCGCTTGCATTGACAACAAACCATTCAGCGCCCTCCGCGTTCTTGTTCTAATTGGTACTTGTACTGCAAGCCTGGCAATGGTAATCATTGTCATCATCAGCATCATCACAGTCTCTTCATTTTGTGAACAGGAGACCCAACAGACGAAGATCAAATGCTTTGAGCTCCGCTCTTTTTGGCTCATTTTGTGTTGACGACTGTTTGTTTGTTGCTTGGGGCCTCCAGAGTGAAGGGCCGCGCTTGGGTCCACAAGTGCTCGCATGTTTTTTTTTCCATGAAGGCCCTGGAGTTGACTGCAGATGAGATGCTGGCTGTGACGGAGAAAGCGCAGGTGCGCAGCCACGAGGTTTGTTTGCTTCCTGAGACATACTTTTTTCGCCTTGACCAGCCAGTAAAGCCACTCGAAATCAGTGTCTACCACAGCACCGTGCTGGAGTACTGGCAGTGCTGTCAAACATGCAAAGGCTGCCCTGGTAGCCGCCATCCCGAAAGCAGCAGGCCGGCCCTGATTCTTGGTGCGCAATGCAGCTTGCTGGTGATCATATGGCATATGGGATCCCAGATGCAAGAAGGGCGTGAACCCTACGCCTAAATCCCAGCAAACACAATGCCGGTGCCGTGAACACGAAAGGGATGGTTGAACACAGTCTTTTGCATCCAGAAATGTCATGGTAATTAGCTCTCTGCGACTGTCCATGCAGGCCAGCTGAGCGTGCAGGGCTTGACACTGCGCGAACTGTCCTCATCTCCCTCACGCCGAGAACCCAGGTAGCAACAGCGGCCAAGTTCGAAAACTCGAATGATGCACTTTGGCCTGGAGCCATGCTCAGGTCCCGTGAACATGCACCATGTGGCGTCTGAGAACATTCTCAGCCGCTGGGCACAGGATGTGCAGAATGAATCGATGATCCGTCTGGATGCTCACGTTTATCAGCTCAAAACGGTTCAGAAAGTTTTCTTTCACCCATACGCTCTTTCTGGTCTGTCTGAGGCAAGCGTTCCAACAGCATTTGCCCGGTGTTGACGCTCCCGGTGCCTTGGAGCCATGCAATTCACCCATGGCTCTTAGTAGTTTTTTGTAGAAAGCGGCGGTTTCCATACTTGCTAGGTGGTTACTGAAAAAGGTTTAGGGTTTTGGGGCATTACCCCCCAATGATGGAGAATCAAATGGAAAAGAAAATTTCAATGTAAAAGGAAATGGAAACTGAGGTTATACAGGTAGTTTGTGGGAATGAAGAAATGGAAGGACCTGTGAGGCTCAGGGTTTATAGGGTTTGGGGTTTAGTGAATGCAGTGTTGGGGAGTATATAAAGGCTTTTTTACAGGAACCATTCCTCCATTCCCTGCTTACGACCAGCAAGCTTAGCCGGTTGCACTATTCCAGCTGGAGATGGTAACAACATGGAGTAAGATGATCTTCACCTGTTGGTGGTTGTATTTCCGCATGATACAGTAATCTTACCTGCTTGAACCGCCAAAAATTCTGCTCAAGTGAAATTTTCTGTAACGATGCCCAGCCAATCTGGGATATTTGTGGCACTTGTTCGGTGTGCAAGATGAAGTGCTCAAGATTCCAGAGCTCACAACTTTTGGAAGCCTTCGTTTGCCAACTTGTGCACATCCCTCTTTCTGATGGCTCACTCTGAGTCAGATCTTCACTTCCCGAACATGTCAATATTCATCGCATAACCACTCGTTGGTACACAACAAAATCTAGGGAGGTTCTCATGCGCGGTTCAAGAAAGGAACGGTACACTGGCACACTACACACTTGAGTCTTATAACAGACAGCGCATGGAGAGAACACTCCTCGAAGGGACCCAATCCCAAAACAGGGAATTGCTGGGACTGACATGTGACAGCGGCCTGCGCCAGGTTGAGCTGGGAAAAGCGTTGTGCAAGCGGAGCAACTCGGTGCGAGGCTGAGCTCCTCCACAGGACTGAACTTTTGCAGCCCGAAGACCGCACAGCATTTGAGGAGCCTGAGGTTGAAGTCACAATTGCTATGGGATTTCTTCCCCTGACTGTCCCTCATCAACCTAGTCTGTCATTCGTACGGTATGATTTCAAGCCTTCCGGCTTCTGTCGGGCCCCTGCGGCAACAAAATGACGTCAACCCAACTACTAGAACCCCCACTCTGCCAACTTGCAGGGAATTGGCCTACTCAGGTGGCCGGCCTTTTCGCGCTGGATGACGATGACGGAGACGGCGAGCTACACAGGAAATAACGCTCTTGTGAGGTAGGCAAGGTCCACTTTCGTGATTTGTTTCCAAAGCTGCTTCTCAGGCAGCAGCGTGAAAAAGAAGTTTGCAAACATCAGTCTCTCAGCAGAGCAATCACTTCGGACACTTCTGGATGGTTGCGACCCACTCCTCCAGGCTTTCAACCAAACACACACCTGGCTTCGCATGGCCAGCGTATATGCAGCGTTTGCATTGGCAAGCTTAGGATCAAATACGCTCTCCATTTGACATTGGCCTAGCGATTACGAGCGAAATTAGGCGGGTTTACAAGTAAATGTAAGTTTTCCCCTGTCACCGACTTCAGCACCCCGGGAACAGACTCCTTAACGCTGATTTGGGGATACCGTTGCCAATTGTGGTTCCTACAAGTCCCCTGTCATTATCAGTATCACTGATATCATTGCACATGGCACTAGCGCTTTGTAATATACCCACCTGGCTGCATTCAAGCACAGGTGCCAAGGACTCCATCGGAGGCCCCATAGAACGCACTGCCACCGTCCAGGCAGAGGGGCAGTTTGTCACGTCCTCTACCAAAGCAATGCCTTGCGAACTTCTGCCTGATATCAGCTTTTGGGTGTTGCAATTCTTGGAGAGGGGGGGTAGGAGGGGGGCCAATACTGTATGTACCCCAAACTGCACACATACTGCAGCTTGCTGATTTCTGAAAGCCTGCAGATGCATGGCCCCAGCATCGGGCTCTTTGATGCAAACAAATGTTTCCATTTTATCACGGATTCCTGTCTGATGGACCAGCCCATGCCAAGCTTATATTTCGTTCGGCATCCGCATTCACATTACCAGACGGAGGCTGAAGATGTGACAATGTATGTCAGCGCTCCCAGCGAGTTGGATGCCAGTCTCGGTAAGCCAGGTTGGAGGGACGGTCTCCGGCATCTGGGGTAACTTGCAGCTCCAGGACGTGTGTGTTCGGGTTTTGCATCATCAAGGAGAAGTACAATGTTCTATGAGGAGAATACTACTATACCCCGATCTTCCGAAATCAGCCAAGCCAGAGGGAACCAACATGTGAATATTCCTACATCAGGCCCCACTGCCCTACTTTTCGAAGAGTTGTTCTGCTTGCAAACTTGAAGGAGAAAACGCTGTCCATTCGCCCGGAGAGCAGACGCGATGCGCACCGAGCGTCGGTCACCGAGGCCGTGTGTCGGCAGCACCGTTACATCTACTTGCTGCAGGACTACAAGACACGGGGAACTTGTCCCAAAAAGGCGCTCGCAGATGAGCACCACATCTTGTGTGAGCTTGTTGTCCTATTTGGGTTTTGGACTCAGAGGTGATTCAGCTTTCACAGACTCTTACGTGCGCTCTCCTCGCCACAAGTGGGTTTGGTATCATTTTTTGTGTGTTGCTCGGGTTCTCGAACGTCGAGAAGAAGTCATCAGCAACCTCTGCAGTCAGATTTGGAGGTAGGTAAATGGCATCCTTTTCTGCACCAGAAGCTTCATGTCGTACAGGGCTTGCCTTCCCATTCCTCTGCAATCCACGTTTGAAAGCCTCGGCTTCTTGTGAGGCGCATGAACGCAGGCTTACGCACACGGACACGCTGGGCAACTTCAGCGTGCCTTTGGCAAATGTGAGCTTGGCTCAATCCTGACCTCCCAAATACCCATCATAATGTTCTATAGAGCCATGGTTTGGAGGTCAAGGATTGTTTCAGGGAAAAGTGCGATTTAGAAAGGCAGCCATGTCCAGAGCTTAAAACCAAACCCTAAGAATCTGAAGCGGATTTGTGTAGCAAGGTTGAAGATCCTGCTAGCATAAGACTGTAGTCTCCTTGGGAATTATTGTTCACTGTTATTGCAGTGTAACCCAAGGAGTCATTCAACATGATGTTTATATTACAGGTCTAGGCGGATTACAGCAAGTGATAATCATAGGTCCTGATTATGGGGTGGAGGGGGCACCAAAAGCCTTCTTATTTACGCGGATCATCAAAGTCATGGCCCGTGCTGCATTCATTCACAGACAGGAGGTGGTACGCAGCTAGAGTGTCCCTTGGTGTCGCGACTTCGGAGCCAGGAAGTGAGCAAAAGCTTGCGAGAGAAGCTGGTCGACGACGTCCTGGAGGAGTGCAATCCTGTCATTAAATCTCCAGTCTCCCCACACTTTGGTTAGAATAAATTCCCGTCTCGTGTCTTGAGAGTTTGGGCGTGGGAGGGCGCAGCTGTATTGCAAGATGTGGTCCTCCCCGACAAATGTTCTCTGCTGCCGCTAACCATCAAGAGTACGGATTACCTAATACTCAGCACTGCACTGGAGCTGCGTCTGGAGCTCCTGATTAGAGGGCACTTTAGGCAATCTGCTAAAGAATCTAGTAAAGGCAGCTAGTAGACTCAAATCTGAGCTCAACAGAAGAGTCACTGGCGCCCTTGACGCAGCTCACTTTTTTTAATCCTTGTACATTACGTGCTTGCCCATGCCTGCGGACAAGTCGACCGGCTTCCCGGCTGCAAGAGCAGCGGATGCGAGCGCTGTGTGTTCGGTGAAGGAGACTTGAGAAGGGCTTGGCGTTGAATGTCTTGCCCGCCGATTTCCCTCGGGCTTCTCAAGATGCTCAAGGCAATTGTATCGGGTGAGTTGGAGCATCTCAAAATTTGTAGACCAGCGCTCGTTAGAACGCAATTCCATAGCATACTCCCATCGGTAGAGAGAAGCCCTAAGGCGGCATGTTGGAGCTCAGGGCAGGTCGTGAAGGAGTGGACTGTTGCAGCCCTGCTTTCACAATAGCTGAGGCTTTGCTCCGCCAGAAGCAGAAGCGGCCACGCGACTGAAAGGGGCTTGCATGATTCGCACGGTTTTATGGCGATGGCTGATAGTAAGTATAGTCATGGCCAGCAAAAGACGGCATACATAAGCCAGCTTCCGGAAGCGTGATGGAAATCGTGCAGGCCGATGGCATGCACAGCATCAAGAGAGGATGTAGCTTGCTACGGAACCCTGCAAGCAGTGCGTGCAGAGGTGGTTTGTGCGGAAGGGGTTCGCTGATTGCTGCTTCCCAGGTGTTCCTCCGTGTCCTGAATGACGTGTGGCCTCTTCCGCAGTCTATGGGGCCGACCCAAAGTGGCCCGGAAGCAATGGCCCTCCTCGGGTTCACGCGAGAAACAGGGCGCAGCAAGAAGAATGTGGATATGCCCATACAAGCGTAGGGTCCTAAAGGAACCCCTATTTTGACAAACTTTCATGTACACGAGTAAACCGGAGAAGAGTAAGATCAGGAGAAGCAGGGATGGCTTTGGGAGCAGCAAGACCATCACAAGGAATTTGATAGTTTATGGAAGCCTTGCAGAATTAGCAAAGTCTCAGTCTGTGTCAATCAGCATTTGCGTATCCAGCTTGAGGCTGGACAAATAACATGTCAACTGGTTGAAATTGGCTTCATGCTTGCTCTAGAGCTCGCACATGTACTTCTTTTTAATCCAAACAGGAACTACATGAGACCTTGTGGGTAGCTTTCAGTCAGCGGCTTTCCAGAGGTCTTTGGGGCAGAGCGGTTTTTAGGGGGTCCCATTCCTGGTTGTCTTGTTGACGCAACTGGTTTTAGACCTGAGGCTTTGCGTTTGGCGTGCTGATGGATGGATGACACGTAAGGATGGAGGTAGCTGAAGATTTTGTGGTTCCAGGCTGAAGGTGGACTCCACTGAAGAAGAGCCAAGGGTCATGATGCCTTTAGAAGTCCTATCTACAGTGTCTTCGCTCTGCGGATGAGGACAATGATTTCTGTAGAGCGTTAAGCCTAGATGAAGATGGAAGCCAGGGGCAGGTAAGAAAATCAGTTGTCCGTGTGGCCGCAGAGTCTCGCAAAACCTGGAGTTTGGAGGATTCCTAGGCTTAATGCAGTAACCCCCCACACACCCGTTTTGAAACGGGCAGTAGACTTTAACGTTTGGGAGAAGAGCCGAGGCGAGGCCCCGGAAGCGGAGGGGGATCATCCGGATCTTGAGACACTGAAGCGATTGCTGCTGGGCTGTTGTGGAATATCGGAATAACCTCTTGCACTTTGTTGTATACCTGAACCCAATATGGAAATAACATGCCTCAACAATTTTCAAGGTTGGATGATGTCCAAAGTTATCGAGGCCCGGGCGTTTGGCAGCAACAATCCTACACTGAGCAAACATGAGAGTTTTTGCATGCTAAAGTCCTTCGGTGGCATTTGCGCCAGGCTCAGCCAGAACCGGCGCAGACAAAGTCTCTCAATGCCTTGCTGTTCTGGAGGACACTAGCCTCTACCCGACACGTGTAGCAGAGTCGCACCATTCCACTTGCTTCCAAGGACATGCGCTCTAGCATCCCCACCAGAGTTGCTTGCAAAGCGAGAAGTGCAGGCCATGCTGCTACCATGGCTTGAGACTTGCATGAAAGGAGCTGAATCGAGAAGATGGGTGACTGGTCGAAGAACAGAAGGGGTTCTCTCAGTCTTGAGATTCTTTGGCCTTTGAGCTCAGCCTTCAGTCAAGTACAAGCCGCGCGAAAATTCTCAGCAGGAGAACGCAATCTCAAGATTAACAACGTCGTATGCCTTCTGAGGCAGCCTGCTCAAGTGCTGCCAGATGTTGGCTCAGCAGCTGTGCTGCACTGTACATTCAGAAATGTGTTTTCTAGGTTTGCCGCACGTAGTCTGAACTTCAGGTTTGGTTCTTTTGCCCGCAAGACTTGTCTGCGCAGAGATTTACAAAGATCTTGCAAGGCCTATGTGCGGGTCTGTTAGGAGTAAGGGGCCCCAACAAGGACCCTAAAAGGCTATAGTCCTTCTTCCAAGACCCATCAAAAGAGCCGACCCGAGCTTTTGGAAACCTTGAACATCCTTTGTATCCCTATTTAGTCTCTACATATCTCTATTCAATATCTGGAAGCCCCCATGTGTCTTTTGGTAAGGAAGCACCTGACAACACGCTCCCAGCCAGCATCGGCTCCTTGCAGCACGACGCTTGGCTTGTTGCTGTTGCCGTCTGAGGTTACCTGTCGGTGCTACCTCGAACTTTGATTAGGGGGGGTGGGGTTAGGTATTCCTGTGAAGGCTTGATGCTCAATTCATGCCATCTTGCCTTCCCGTGTTTGGAGCCGTTCAGCTCTGGCAACTAAAGCCTTCAAGAAGCCAAGAAACGGTGATGCATGCAGAATCGGCTTAGACTCTGGAGCTGGCCGCCAGCCTTCTTCGTGGGAAAGTAAGGGAAAAGAAATAGCAATAGACGAATCTTAATGTTAAAGGTGACAAAAATGGTCAAAAGGAAACATGAAAAATGAAACGAAACTTGGTTTTAAAGGGGCGGGGGTGCAATATTTGCGGGAGTAGTAATAATGTCCGCAGTGAGAGTAGAAATGGAAGTGGAGGTCGTGACAGTAGTAGTGGTAGTCGTCGTCGTGACCTTAACCGTAGTAACATATGTAGTAGAAATTGTACTAGCAAAAGAAATAAATAGTGCTCATGATAGAATGCAGCCCCTGGGAGTGAGTTGATCGTAACTAAGGACATCGCACTGTAGCTGTGCCTTCAGTTCCCTGTGCTTTACCAGGTCAAACTGGAACAACCTCCCCCGAGCCAGCTTAAAAGGCGGTTTATGCAAAAAAAGGCGACCAAATCGCATCAGAATTCATGTCTTCAAATCATTCTATAAAGTACCCTCTGTATATGATCATTGCCTTCGGTACGGCCAATGCCTGCAATCCTCTGGAAGGAGCTGGGCACCTGCAAGCCATGTGCTTTCTTCCACAAGCCCAAGCTGGGACCCCGTGCCGCCAGCAAGGGAAACAAGATTGGCCTCATCGGCTCCTTGGAAGAGACAAGCTGAGCAAGTTCTGGAGGTTAGCCCTGCAAACATCTGATTTCTTGTCCCCAGCACGGTTCAGAGTTTGTAGAGCCAAAAAACCAGCAACAACTTCTGAATGTTGAGTTCACAGGAGGCTTGAAAGAACAGGTGATGGAGACGCTCTTGAAGTTGTGTTGAAAGTTGTGTATTGTTTGGCGCTCGCCGGCAGAAGGAGGTGCGGTTGCGGAACCCATATCATCTGCATGGCACTTCATGGTCCATGGCTTACATCACACATGCCTCCTGGCAGCGTGCTAGCAGCTTGCACAGCGCTTAGAATTCTCAAGGTCAAGAAACACACCACCGAGTCATCCAAGGATGTATGGCTGGGGAGGAGTGTACGTTTTGCCACCTTTGCCCGCCCTGGGAAAAGTGCCTTGCCACAGAATTCCTCGGGTTTGCGAGGGCTTTTTGATGGAAGATGATGAAGGTCCGAACTCATCTAGACATCTGATGTAGCTCCACAAGAAACGGGCTGTCAAATGCTAAGGGCCTCATTTCACAAAGCTTTGCATACCCTGGAGGGGCCAGTCGACTCCTGGACACCATGGCATATCAGCTCTTTGGATGCTTTGCAGTAGGCGTTCGCAGCCGGTATGGGGGTTTGCCGCTAGCCTATGCCAGGAAGCGGCGGCAGAAGGTGGCTCAGCGTGCAAGAAGGCGAATTAGAACATGCGAGCAACTACAAGAATTTAGCTTAAGCCCAGCATCTTGATTGCCACATCATATTCAGTGTGGAGACAACGCCAAAGCCTGTGGCGCATGTGCAAGCACAGGGGTGCCCTTGTATCGTTTTTGCGGTCGGCGAACGGCCTTCAACAAGCGGCATGTAGTCCGGCGCACTGAGAGCACAAGCTTTGGTACCCGGCACAACCCAGTTTTACGTTCATTCAGTAGCTCCTGGAAAAGAGCTCTCCATGTGAGCTGAGCAGGCTCGCACACCTTGAAGGTTATTTGTATCATTCAACATTGCAAATAATGGCTACATTGGGTACATGTTCTATATCTATAAATATATGTGTGTGTGACCATGACACTTATTTGGGGGCTAGGGACTTCTAACTTTACCGTCACGGACCTTGAATAGGCAGTCAAGAATCTTGAAGTCTGCTAACGTTGACCATCACAACCAAGAGCGAAAGCCCTATGGCACGCAGGTCGTTCACAGTTAGCACATGCCAAATGCCAAAGACCAGATGTCTCAGTACGGCTGTCATTTTCCTCACCTTTGGGCCATGGCTTCTGGCCGATCTCGCATTGAACCCTAAACTGGCCTGGGCCAAGTGATTTCCCTACTCTTGAAGCCTGAGCTTTCACACGACAAGGTAGGGAGGGGCTGGCTTAAACAGCAAAACATCCCGGCCCCTTGCACCTTGAGGTTATGCAGCAGCTTGCGAAGGCAGGGAAGGAGCATACTCCGGCTGCTGCTCCCACCGAACCACCGCAGAAACCACAGAATCAGAAGAAACCACAGAATCAGAAAGTCCAACCATTGCAGAACACGCAGAAAGTGAACAGAGGCTTTTTGGCTGATGCTTTGGGCCACAACACGCCGAAAGTCCACAGGGGCTTTTTGGCTGATGCTTTGGGGCTGAAATCTTGAAGAATGCACTTCCACGTATCAGGGTTTCCATATATGAGGGTCCCCGGAGCATATCCAAAAACACTTCTCTCCTGCTTATACGGACCTTTAACAAGAGACCCCCAGTATTTGGAAACCCTTATACATGGCGCAAAGCACTGGAAACAAGCAGCGGCATGAGTTGGGATTCCAACACGACATGCCACCTGCCGCGGCTTGCGGCTCCCTTGAATACTGTACTGCCTGGTGCTAAGAAGGCAATGAGGGAATGGGTCCCTACATCAGTCACTGCCCTATGTAATCCCCGATGATCATCCCTCCTATCCATTCCCCCATTCCGCACTGAGCAGGGGAGTTTAAGTGTCACCTTGAAGGCGAGCGTCTCCTCTTGCTTTGGCTTGTTTATTTGCCTTGCAGCATGAGACCTACAGACACTTTGCTCAAGCATTGACAGGAGCACTGATTGCAAGCAAAAAGCAAGGCGGACAGGGGATCCATCCAGATCGGATCCTCCTGTGGCGCAGCTTACTTTCTATGTCGCCCTTCCCTGGTTTGAGTTTAGCCTACTGGGCAGATATGATTCAGGAGATGCGCAATGGCGGAACCTTTGAAGTAGAAAGACCCCTAAGGGAAAGGGAGAGCCACTTGAACAGTGTGTATGGATTGCATGGCAACGGGTCTTCCCGTGCATTTGTGTGTAGCAATGTTTGTGCTATGCACCTGGCGGAACCGCGAAGTGAAGAAAGCCGTGAAAAGGCCCCATCACACCGGCCCGTGTCAGTGATTACCAGTCTCCGCTAGGACTGAAGAGAAGATGGAGGGCCTTGAGCCCTCCTGTCAGGCTTTTAAAGGCGTAGCTCGGGCATCGTGATCAGCAGTGACCTGCAAGTCGCGATGATGAGGCGAGCTCAGCGTCCTTTGCAGTTGCATGTGAACAGGCACTTGCTGGTACAGGCATGAGCTGGAAGAAGGATACGGGTGTTTGCTGAGCGCCCGGCGCCTTGCCTCTACTTAGGCTGTGCCGCGAAGGATGCATTCAGATTATGAGCTGCGAGTGCATGAAGGGCTCTCTTCTGCTGCGCAGATGTCTTTGGTACTTCCACAGAAAATCTGCTGAGACAAGATCCTTCGCGGACTAGAGGCAGTGAGCGCAGGGTACTGTAGACTTTGCCAGCATCATGAGGACAGAGGCTTTCAAAGTGGGTTGTTTTATCTGTACACCTAGTGGATAGAAGTTTCGAAATTGCTTAAGAAGGACCCTCTTTGAGAACCATTATAACCTTTGACTTCTTTTCGCAGGCCAAAGAGTTACTTGGTGCTTGAGGGCGACTGGGGGAGTGGATCCCTATCATAATCCCTACATTGTAGGCCTCCCCTACAATGGTGGAGTGCCTATATCTAACCCCACTCGCTCGCAAACACCAGTAAGAGGATGCTCGCGCTGAGGTGTTGCCGTGGAAAAGCTATCAGACAATGGCTGCATCATGTAAGCTATAGTCTAAACTTCTTAAAGGGGGCTATATAAAGCATCATATAATGAGTGACTACTCTAGCGGTTATTTAGGGGGATTCAAGGGGTTTAGACTATGGCTGGCGTGAGACTGCAAGTCTTGAAGCCGGGGACTGTGTTTAGTTCAGATCTTGGACGAGAGAGCCAGATGCCAGCAGTCATCCCTCAAACCCTAAATCCCTAAACCCGAAAGCCATACACATTAAACCCTCGGCCCTAAACCCTGAGCTGCAAAAAGCAAACTTAAGCCCTTGAGCCCTGAGTCTTGAAAGCCTTAACCTTTAAACCCGCTTTAAAACCGAAGCCCAGAAACCCTAAACCCTTGGCGTTGAGGACCAGGTGAAGCCAGTTGAGTTGGACCACGGTCAGACAGGGGATGTCTACGCCCTTGAGGCTTCAGGAGGGTTGGGGCTGGGGTTTAGGGTTATGGTATACATGTGTGTGCATATATATATATATATACATGCACTCATACACATGCATGTATATACACGTGTGGCAAACCTCCTATTGTCCTAGGGTGTTCTTGGTTTCTTCTATGCTTCAGGGGAGTTGGGCTAGGAAAATACTCTGACTGCTGATGCCTTGACTCCAAATGCGCAGGAAATATCTTGATTTCTATTCTGTATCCATGCCTATTGGAACCTCTGGCCTGATGACGTGAGATCTGTTTGAGGCATAAAATCATAGAACAACATTGGGCTTACCAACGTTTTCCATGAATTCTACACCGCGGTTCATGGGAGCTATGAGTGTTTTCTAAAGTTGCCACGACTTTGGGAACTATGAGGCTGGGGCCTGAGATCTGTCTGAAGCGTTGAAAACATTAGTTTTACCCATGGGTTCCAGGTATTGAGTCCCAAAAGGCATGGCAAGCGTTGGTGTTACCAATGTTTTCCAAAGTTCCATGATGCTTACCTTCATGAGGTTAGGGGCCTGATATCTCTCTAGCGTTGGCAAACAGTGGCTTTGCCATTTCCATGAATTTTACCCCAAATTCGATGAACAACTCCATGATATGCTGGTTTACGAAAGCCTGAGCCTGGGGACATACATTTCTGCATAGAGGAGGTTCTGTTTGCCATGTAGAGAATATTCTTCAACGACTAGTGCATGGCTGGGCAAGGCCAGCCATGCTGCTGAAGCTATATCAAGATGCAATGGCCCCACATGCCCTCTCACATGGAACCTGAATCAGCTACCTGCAGAGGCAGGCGGTCAGAAAATTGCCGTCTTCAAGCCTGCCCCGCGCTCGATCTTCTTCACTTGGGCATCTAAAAACGAAACAGTCACATACTTCTCGGAACCTTTACTTAATTGCTGGCACCAAGAACCCAAGTACACATTTATTGGGCACGAGCTGGTTGGTCCAGACAGCACATGCCGGATGCAACATTGTGTTACGGTCGTCAGCTCTCATACACGGCCGGAGTAGGACTCGGTAAACTACATGCGGCAAGGGTTTAGTAGCACAAGCTTCAATGCCGTGCTCTGCTCTGCACACGGACGCAGCAAAGCCACACTTGAATGTTTGCCAACATTGCTGGAACGACTCGCAGCACAAGTGAGCCCCTCTATGGTAAACGGCTTTGAGGTTGCAGCAAAGCAGGTGCCCGGTCGTTCACGAGCTGAGGTGGATGGCGAAAAGTTTCATCGCAAAAGCCTCGATCCTGGCAAAGGTGCTGTTCCTACGCTGCTCATCTTGCTTTCTGAGCTAGTTGGGGTGTGACTGGTGTTAAGCTATATAGCTTTCCAATGAGTAGCTCAAATGGACGCGAGTAAAAATGTCTGAAGTCTGCTCCACACATTATTTGCGGCTGCAAAGTGTAAAGTCTTTCGCGAAAAGTTATAAAAGACTTCGTGCCTCGCGATGCCCAACCTGGATGTGGCCGCTGGAAGACATGGCTCATTCAGCCCTGAAAAGCCTCAATTGTTAACGTCCCATCAGCTTGTTAATCTTCGGCCTGAGGGCGCTAGGGCGTGTCATGCGTTGCTTTGGCTAAATGATGGCTGCAGCGATGATACGGTCCTTCATCCATGCTACCATCAGTGCGTCTTTTTGAGTCCTGTATCTATTGTCTAGTAGATGCTTGGCAGACACTTGGTTGCAGGAGCCGTCCGCGAGGAGGCTGTCTACCTTGTAGATCGCCTGTGCGGATCGCAGGCTGCGGGAATTTGTTCCTTGCTGCTTTAGTACAGTAGGGAATGCAAGAATGAAAAACGCTACTGCAGGGATCCATGCTAATAGCTAGCAAGTTTTCAGGTTTGGTAGACATGACCAACCTAGGCCAAGTCATCCAAGTCAGTTTTTCACAGGAGCCCCAGACTCTGTTGTAGACGCCTGAGGAATTACCAGTACCATCGCCATTATAACCCGCATTGGAGTAACATAATACAACTCCACATCTATTCTAATTCTAGTTTAGCCAACACAGACCTGGCAGGCTGGTGTGCCCGTGACCTCCAGGGCCTCCATCCAGGCACACATTGTTGGAATCTACATGGTTTTTGCAGCCTTTAAGTGAACCTGGACTTCTGGTAATTGTAAGGGTCATAGGGCAGTGCTAGCAAGGTTTCTGGCTTTGCGGGCGTTAGAGTCAAGACTTCAAGCTTACGGACAGTAGACAGTGGTCACAGGGCTCATCACTTATTGTTGTTGAACCTTCCCCCTGTATACCCCCTAGGCCCTAAGCTAGCAATCCTCGGCTAGCAATCCTCGTCATAGGAACCACTTGAACAAAACTGATCTTTGGAAACCCCCATAGATGTCTTGTTCATTGCGCAGGTTGGTGACAACAAGCTTGAAGGCCTGGCATGCATGGCGAGGTTTTTGAAAGAAGGGATGTCTGACGCGTGAGTTCCATGTGGTCCCCCAAAACCATCTTTTTTATCCCAAAATATTTCTAGATATCTCTAGATAATACTTTTCTAAGCAATTATGCCGGAATTCTGGGGCTCCCCGAGACCGTTGCCGCCCTAAGACATGTAAACCGCAACATTTTCTCAACCAACAATCTCCCACTACCCTCAATCATGCCTTACCCACCATTAGTGACCCATAGGGTACACGGAGGGTCTTGGAATACATTCTACTGTGCACGCCCCGGGGAAGCTGACCAAGCCACAACGAGGGAAAGATTGGCAAATAAAGACTGAAGCCATGCAACATGTGTAAACCAAAGGGTTGCCATTCATGAATCTGCAAATTGAAGGTACTTGAGGCTTGGTCTCTTTTAGTGATCAATGTGCTCAGACGATTTCCGCTCCTGGAGGCTCAGTCCAGAAGTTCGTAGAGGATGCTGGAAGCCTCAGATGGCTTCCAAGAGTGCAGCCGAATCAGCTGCACAGTTGAGGGGCCATAAGGTCTTCCAATCTAGTTCTTGGGACACGGCAAGGAACTTGAAGCGTCTTGGCCCTCTTGGCTGAAGGGCATTCTTTCGCGAACACATGCCAGCTGATGATGATAGTTGTGATGATGAAAGTATCATCGCGGTGGTTTCTAAGGTGCAGGGATTCATTGAGGACTACGGAATCCCAAGGCAAGCCCACATGTGTGGAAGATCAGCAACAGGCTTCTGCTATTCTAAGCTGGGACTCTTCGTGTGCTGTCAACATTGGCGTCGGTTTCGCTACGGAGGGGTTGTGTCCGTAGAAGCCTCTCATAGCACTTGAGACTAGCAGTTTGCTAGACTGCCTCACTCTTCTCTCCAGAAGAGTGTTTCTCCGCCCGCATTAGCTTTGCAAACTACTTGCCGCACGGCAACACTATGAAATTCGACTTACATGGAGTAGTGAGCGGTATCACCGGAGGAATCTCGAGGATGCCAATGCCTTCATTCCGCAAACGGACGCCGAGTCCATTGCCCTCCTCGACATGCGAGTCTTCAATATGGAACCTCAGAATAAATTGTGGTTGTGGAAGTTCTCAATGCGGCAGCCTCTGCAATAGGCAACTGGTGTAGCGACTTTGTGCGTTTTGATTCGAATGCGGGGGCTTGGCCAAGGACAGGCATCCTGGAAATTTGCTCCTGCTCAAGAAGGCTTGCAAGCTTATGTATCCATTCATGGTTAACTTAGCAAGCCTTTTTCACGAAAGCTCCTTATGAGGCTGCAAGCTTGCCTTGAAGGTTGTGAAGGAGTGCCTCTTTTGAGGATCACCTGTGCAGAAGCGAGGGCACCCTTTTTGCCTGTTGTCATCGGGTCTTTGTGCGTGCCAGGTCAGTCGCAAGGAGCCATACGGAATTAAGGGCGGGAGCTTCTGTTTCCACTTTGCCAAAATTTCAACCTCATCTGAAGACTTCCGCGAAGTCCGCAGCGCAGGCGAAGCCTCATGGACTTGGCCCCATCGATCATGGCTGCTGTTTGCCGCCCTGGTGCGAGCCTTCAGCATCCTGTGGGTTGCCGGGGGCGCTTCGAGTTCCACAACTGACTTGACACTGCAATTGACTTGATCCCAAATGATGGTTTGTATCGACAATGGTCCCAAGTTTGGCTTCATTTCAGGTGCTGAAAGTACTCCAAAGCAGCCAGTTTGAAGGAAGACTAAGGTTTCTCTTGTGCTTCAAAGTGCATCGCAAGCCCTGAGCCATGCAAAAGCTGCCTTTGCAAAAAGTACAGAACCCTTCACAATGTCATTACATCCTAATCTACCCGCTTTGGGCCAGAAAGTCTACGTGTAGATAATACCTACTTTGGGCTTTTGGCAGGCCAAGGGCTAGGCCAGGCCTTGAAGCAGATGTCCGTCCAGCTAGGTGGGCAAAAACCAAAGTTATGGCCGGGCAAGATCCTATGTTCTATTTCCATCAGGATCATACACCACCAGTGTAGCTACATCCCCTACAACCCCTTTAACCGGGGCTACATGTTGATTAGTCCAATAAATGATACCCAATCTCCACATCATGCCCCATGTTTGTCCATTTGGTTTTCCGCTTTTCTTGATGTATCTCTATGCACAACCCCATTCAATCCTCTATGTCCCCATATAACCCTCTCACATGATCCTGAGGTGGTGCCTTGGCGAAGCTATCTTTGAGGCGTGGATTGCTTGGCCGCAGCTGCAGAACTCCGGCAGCAGCTAGAGTAGAGAGAATGAATGTTCCCGTAGGCGTCCATGACACTTGGTAGGGCTGGGGCGTGTTCTGGGGTCATGACACGTCTCCAAAGAGCTCAGGAATCATCAATAAGTCCTTTGAATTGTTTTGGCTTGCGGCATGGGATGTCATACTGAGGTTTGTTGTATGGCCAATGTTTTGTTGATCTCAACGTGAGAGACCAGCATGGATTTTATGCGGCATTATGGGGCTTGCCATAGATTGGGGGCAAGACTATGGGCCCCAACACATTATGATCACCGGGGCTTCCAAGGAGCCGCTGAACTTTGGAAACTCCCGTATAGGTGCCCTGCGCCCTGCATATGAAGCATTCAAGCATCTGAGGACAACCCCCTCTGCGGATGCTTGCAGTTTGGCCCGCACGGCCTACATGAAGCTTCCGCAAACATGCAAGAAGCTTGCGGAAGCCGAGTCTGGGTCTTAGATCTGCGGAGGAAGTCAACAAGACACGCTGTCATTTTTTGTTTGCTTCACAGTTAAGAATGCCTTCTGACCTACCGTACTACCCTGCAGCGACTGCAGGCAGGATGCCTCTGCTAAAGTTAAAGTTGCTGAAAGCTTGTGGGGATGCATCGATGAAAGTCGTATCCGCCTTTGGCTGAGGCTTGATGCAAGTGCCGTGGTCACCTTGAGGCTGCAAGTTCAGATTCAATCAATGCTTCGAAACCAGCAGGATATGGGGTTGTGCAGGGACATTTCTGGTGTGTATATATATATATGTAGATATACAATGATATACACATTTATGTGTTTATATGTATAAATGTAGGGGTTATACCGTGCAGATTTGTTCATTGTTGTTTGGTTAGAGCATTGAGTGCCATGGCAGGCTCTGCACAACATTGGTCTACATCGGCGTAGCCGAAATGGGCATCCCGATTGGAAAGTTAGCTGCCACGGCCTCAAATCCATCAGAATGTTGGCTGCAGGTTGCCCAGGGTACACAAAGCCCTTAATAACAACTCGCGGATTGCTGGTCACACGCGAGGATGCTGCACGGGCCTGCATGCTTATCTTCGCATCGACCATCTACTTTCAAAGGTGGATGGCATCTTTGCAGACAGCTCTTTCTTCACACAGCGCACGCCAAGAAATCTTGTAACAGTTGGCAATTTCCATTCAATTCAGGCTTAAGCCTTGCACAGGCAGCGAGGCATGCCGAATTTTGTTCCTCAGGATTAATGACAGGTCCTGGATGAAAGTTGGAGCCACAAAACCTTCCAGCCACCAGGCCCTGATGCTACGAGATGACTGCGCTGATCCTCAGGACATGGACTGTCAATCTATTTGAAGTTAAGATTCCTTGAAGGGTCAACTGTGTTGGGGTGGTGCTTGAGCAATCAGCTCGGAGGCTTAGATGACGTTGATCTAAGACCGGAGACTTACAAGGTGAGATAGACAGGTCTTTGAAGCCGTTGCAAATGTTGCATTCTCGAGACCACTGTGATCTGGCATGAACGACAGCACTTGCCATCGCTCTGCAGCAGCAGCAGCAGCTGCTGCTCAGTGGGAGCCAAGCCTGCATCAGAAGAGTGGTGTTCATGGACTTATTTCTTCGTTCAGCTTTGGCATTGCGGTTTGGTCTACCCTAACATCCTATAAGCACCACAGCTAATGCATAATTCCCTCCAGTTTATCTCTTCGCCCTAATACCACCCCCCCAATATCAAATACGGGTTTGCCAGAATTCCAAATGCTGAAATCTGCCCCAAAAATTACTTTGAAAGGGCCACGACTAAGGTTAATTGCGGCTCGGATCCTTTGAATTAGGTGAATTAGGGTGTGTTGTTAGCACGACTCTTGAGGATCATGGATCTCTTTGATAAAAAACTCAAACGGATCTAAGTATAGGGTCCTGTGTGCTGCTTAGTCTTGCCAGCCAGCAGTCGTATACTTTCTATCCGGGTCAGGTCTTACAGAGGCGTAGCTCACATGCCCAGAAGTGTTTTGCAGCGGCTCAAAAACGGCTCGACTCCTCAACGATTCGGTCCCTACATTCGCAGCAGGTTCGGGTTCGGTTTGGGCGTCACCCGACGGTCATCCTGCAAATTGGCGTACTGCTTATCAGTTGTCATCATGTTCACTCGGCTCTCGTTGGGTTAGCGTTCGGAGTTTAGGGCTCAAAACTTTGCGGCTTAGGGTTCAAAGGGCCTTTGATTCTTGGAGCCATCCAAGTTAGCATCACAGCTAGTGCCGTACCCTTGTAATCTCCCAAAATGGTATGTTTATTCCCTCCCCCACTCGTTCTTACGCACAAGTGAGTTGCCCCTTGCACAGGTGCATCCAAGCCGATTGAGATATCAAGCACGCAGGGCTCAACATGTTAAACTTAGTTCTTACACAATGGAGGCACCCTTTCATGGTGCAAAGCTGCATCACGGTTTGAGATCTTTGCGAACAAAACCTTCAGAAGACTGCAACCCGGGACAGGAGCTATCCTGGCTGGAGGAGCGCGTGCTGGGCGCGGCCAAGGACGAGACTTCCATGATTCGCCTTGCCCGCTGATGCCCGCAAGAGGATTAACCCAAACCTGGCAAGTTCCGTTCTTCAACCCTGGGTACCTGAGCGAATCAATGATATTACCTGATTTGGGCCTTGCGGTCCAAAAAAATTTCCAGCTTCAGCTGTTGGAGTGCCAGGTCTGAATTTTGCGCAGTAACAGTCAGAGGGCTTCAGCCCTTCTGCTTCCCTGACAGGACCATGGGGGAAAGCTCACCGTGCAGGCAGGCTGCCGAAGGATGCATATCGTGGAAAAAAGTGTCATTTCGATACTGTCCCTAAAATTCCATGTGACCGGATGGTACATACTTGAGCTTTACAGCGACCCCTGTGGTAACTACTTTCGGGCCTTACGTATACGCCATACAGCGACCAGATACACTATAGCACTACGGGTTCTGTTGCTCGATGCGGCTGGAGGCCAACGATCGGGGTGATCCCGAGGTCCGAATTGAGGATTTCGGCGACTCGCTTGAGGCTGGAAGGAGATGAGTCACTTACGTGGACAAAGCATCACCAAGAAAACTAGCCACTGTCTAACCATGGCACTATATGCTTGCGGAAAGTGGAGACCTTCAGATTTGAATCAGTGTGCGCCTGGTTGTGTGCATGTAGTAGATTGTGAAAACCGTGGTCACTTTTTGGGGTCCCTAGATTGCCCAAAAGGGACCACACCTGTTGACATTCCCATGTATAGGTCCTAAGACGCCATTTTGCTTAGTGGGAGGTGGAGCCCTTCCTTGGGGATCTGGAGCCGCGCTTCCGGGAGGATCTGCGCAAGGCGCAGCAAGGTTAGTCTCTACTCTAGGGCTATTTTTCAGTGGTATCTCATGTAAACTCTTACCAAAGAATCATACTCAAGGCTAAGCTTAGCAACATGATCTGCCCGTGAGCGCGCAGCCTATGAGCGCAGTCCGACATTGCAACTGACGGAACTTTGACAAATCGCTGCCCGCGGCATAGGGTGAAGAACAAAAAGGCAAGGAGGGGTGTCAGTGTGAGATCGTGTTTCCGAGTCTGAGGATAGCCCTTTTTCCAAGATGCTTGTACGTCTACCTAGAGGCTCCCAGTTAGTTCCTGTTTGCCCATCCGCCGCTGGGCACCTTCAACGCTTGCACGTATTTATTAGTGGTCTTGCCAGGCTTTTCCGAACTGCGGCGGAGGCCTGCATGGGAAGGCAGTGTAGGACTTTTGAGGCGTCGACCGAGTAAGATCAAGCCACTTCAATTGTGCGCGTCCAGGAGGGATTACCGAGCTCAGGTCTTGCTACTGAGCAGAAGTATTAGGTTTTCCCAGTTGAGGGTTCAGGCTGCTGGCCCTGAGCAAGGGGAAGGAAGCACCCACCCACAGAATTCTCAGAACACTTGAGGCCTTGACTACATATCTTTTCACGCAATATAGCTCCTGGGGGCATGCAAGAGTTCTTGTTTACCATGTGTATATGTACGTTTATATATGTACATATATCAAAGATTTAGAGACTTGCGAAGAAAGTGCCTGCCCCCAATTCTTGATATTGGCGACACCTCCCCCTCGCCTGACCTTGAAAAGCAATTGCAATTTGTTGTGTGGGCAGCTGCTTGTTGCACTGGCAATCAACCTTCCTAATCTGGCAAGCAGAAGACCATTCTGGGTTTTTGTAGCAGTAGAAGTCTCCAGATCTCCCCCACCCACTTTTTTGCCGCCAGACGCGCCGATCCAGTCCTGGTGACTTGCCCTGAAAGAGAAAAGTTGGCTGGGCGAGGATGTGCAGGACAAATAAGACATATCCAATCCGTACAGGGTACGGATCGTGAAGCCCATCTCTGATCTGTACGGCTTTATTCCATGTGTTCCAAAGACTCATCATTCAAGACTTTCCAGAAGCTAGACTAGGGATTACCCTTCCCCAAATCGCAAGGAATCAATTCCTGGACACTTGGGCGATTGGGAACCCTCAACTGCTTGGACGTGGAGCATTTGCTGCTGGTATGATGACATGAAGCCACCATACCACTTCAGGGCTTACTATCAGCTATCACGCATGTCCAGTACTAAGCTCTCTAAAGCTGCTTGCTTGCTGTTGTACCACTATACCACACCTCAACCATTTCATTCCCTACCCTGTTCCCTGAAAGTTCCATACTCACTCCACGCCGGAAACTTGTTTTCATAGCCACGTCACACTGCATGCCATGCATACCACCGTCACCCAGTTCTGTACAAATGACAATCATCTGCTGTAAAATTATCGAGCCTGCCGCCTTGTTCTATTCAGACTCTTGGAAAACATGGCCTGGGAGGCCTACTATTTGTGAAGAGTCTCAACTTAAACCCATGAACAATTTCTCTGCTTCCGTCACGAGTGGTTGCATGGTCAAGGTGAAGGCAGTTTTGGGGGATTGCCGCTTTTTGGCTAAAGGCCCGCGCTTCTGTCTATCAACTCAAAGCTGGCTCAAGCTGCGCCCTCTTGCTGAGTTTACGCTGCTTGCAAATGCCCGGGCTCTCACATGGCAATGCTTCGGACAGCGAAACCGCTCTCTTGAAGCCCCAGGCAGGGTTCCTGGCCAATGAAACCACTGCCACTGAGCTCTGGTAGCACTTTGCTGGAAAGCGAAGTGAGTGACAAGCCACCAGCATCGCCAAAAGCCCTGCAGGCGAGAGAGCCGATCAACCTTCTTGGATTCCAGCTCAGCCGCCGCTTGAAGCGCCCCGTTCTCGTCTAAGGGGACTGCAATATGATTATGGTGCCTGTGCCTTTGGGCTCTTTAGTGGCAGACAACAGCATGCCCATAGCTCATGAAAGTCCAGGTCACCACATGAGGGACTAAAGAGCCTACTTCCACAACCTAACCGGAGCTCGGCTTTGCTGTCAGGCAGTGGCAATTCGTCATTGTGTTCCCCATCTTGCCAGTGGAAGATGGAGTACCGACAGCAAGCAGAAGCACTTTACTGGAAGACACTTTGTGTTGAAAATGGGTGGAGGATATCGGTCCCCCTAGCCTTAGTTCCTCTGGTTGCAGGCAATGCTTTGGCGGAGGACCCAGATGCTACGTGGAAGGCGTGAAAGCTGTAGAAATTTGCAGGTGTTCGGGGACATGGTGTTCTGCCGCAGAGTGACTGCAGCGCGCACACATGGATGTTGTTGTACATGTGGACTTTGGACGGAGCTACAGTACACGACTATGTGAGGTGCAGTTGAAAGCTGTCTTCATGTTTGAGTTGTCCGCAGACCTTAACCATCATCTTGCAGGCCGTTTTCCTGGGGGACGAGGTGCCAAAGTTCCCGCCCTCTTTGACGCAGAAGGACTTGGTTGAGATGAGGGCATGGGTTGGCATGGTCAATCTAGCTCCCTTTGACGTTTGTTATGGCTGTTTGGTAAGGGATTTACTACACCACCCACATGACAACCTACATACGAGCCCCAGAGCAGCCATTCCTGGTAGAGCGGTAGGATCAGGCCTAGCCCTTCCAAATACCCAGCATGACGGCCTACATGCCCATTATCTTGAGGTCAAAGGCCAGTATTATAAGCATTTCGGGGCTATGGAAGGCCTCTCATCAATCTGACTGGCGTTGATGTACGGATTCCATCGAATGTGCCACCAAAGTTTCTGCACGGATGAGCCAGAAATCCCCTCTCCTGCATCCCCCCCAATTTAAAAAAGTCCTAAACCCGCTTCATCTTTCTCTTTATCTAGTTTTCTTCTCTCTCTCTCTCTCTCTCTCTCTCCCCTGGTGACCCTCTTTTAAAGGGGACCCCTTCAAAAGCCCAGGAGCTGCTCGACAGGGTCTGGTCCAAGGTCTGGGATCTCCTGGAGAGCACTTCTACTGCAGCCCATGGACTCTTCTTGCTGATTTTCGGTACGGCGTGCGAGAGAAAATGGGAACTACTGTAGTGTTTCGTGCTTCGAGAATGGGATAGAAAATGGATGCTACATTATTGTAGGGTTCCCGAGAAGTCGTTAGAATGTTGGATAATGTATACATGTCCAGGCCTTCAAACTGGTGCCCACGTATTTAACAACCTGGCTTTGTAGACAAGAGCTACCGTATTTGAGCAAGGTGCGAGAAGAGATCAAGATGGCCTCAGAGGCTTTCCGGCCGACCGCCTCTAAAAGTTGTGAAGCTCTGTGTTAGAACCAAAGGCAATGGCTATGAGGTTGACCAATTTGAGTCTATCGACGGTGATGAGACGTCCTTGGCCGCAAGAAATTCCAAGGGACGTGGTTGTAGGTGCGGGGTCCTCATCAAGTGTCAGCCTCGGGGTTAGCCAAGACTAAGCTGTTCAGTGGGGAATGAGGGGGTACTCAAGGAACTCTAAGAGAGGTTATGCACGCAAGGCATTACAATAACAATCCATTATGCCGGGTCCCACAGACAGAAGCTGCAGTACTAACTTTCAAGCGCCTGGTCCATGCACAGCTGTTGAAAGTCTGGACCCAGTGGATGGGGTATACCCTTTTGACAATTATGTCAAGGCTTCGCATTAAAGGGTGCGCTACCCACCACTAGCCTTCTCTTTGGGCCCGGCCCGGCCCGCGGTAGTCAGCTTTCTCGCTGAGCATCCGCAAGCTGTAAGCTTTACACGCTGAAGGCCGATTTTGACTGCCCACTAGGTTTGTCTGTTTCAGAGTGGACGAGCTTGACCATGTGGCCGAGTTTGCAGAGGCCCGTGCCGCGGCCAGTCTCCCTTCATGTTTCATGGGTCCCCAAAGAACATTCTTTTATAGACCTCAGAATTATTAGCCCAGCTTCGATTTCATTGTCGATTTCCCTGTCCATGTGATTTTCCACAGGCGCGGGCAAGGCTCAAGCCCGATGCTTACCACGCCGCGATGAAGAAGGACCCTGGCACCACTAAACCTCCTAGACATCGCACATTGATATGCAGCCCTTTCACCCAATATAACCTTATACGTACATATATATATATAAGGACACCCTGACAAAATCCTTAGATCACCCTAGATATTTAGAACCCCGTAAGGTTGCTTGGTAAACTAACGTAGGGTTCACAGAACGGAACGGAACAGAAAATGGAAACTATTATTATTAATTATATGGGGGGCTACTATCAGGATGCATTCCTCCTTTCCCTACCAACAACTAGCATGCAGGAGAACGCCTGCCCCTGCGATGTTCAGGACGAGACAGGCGCTGGACCCTTAGATTGACGCATGAGGATTCTTGCATTGGAGTTCGAAGCAGCATGCAAGTTTTCCTTTAAAGAGATGTATGTAATGATGTTTCTAAGCCCTAGACATTCGAAAGCCTCGACCACAATATTTCCGAGAAGTACTTTGGCGAGAGCAGACAAGCATGAATGGAAAGACTCAACCTTGCTCAGGCCTTTAGACCGGTGATGTTGATGGACGGACTTGACCCTGGCGAGAAGATCACATCCGAATGTCCTTGCTATGCTACTGAGCAGAAATGTATATTGCTGTTTGGCCGTCTTGCTATCGACACTTGACCCGTTGCTTTTGAATTCACCGGGGTAGAGGTGCTAGTGCTGCTAGCGAGCTCCTGCATGCAGCCAGCGTTGTGCGGTTGCACATGCCGGCCGAGGTGCGGTACAGCCAGGACATTCGCGACAAGGCGTGTGTACTCTTCCCCCACCACATTGCATGACCGCAGACTTTGCAAATCAGGTGGAGCCTTTCACGGTACCTGAGCAGCTGCGCATGGCGCGTCGCCATCTGCGCTCCCTTTTCAGCATCGTGGAGATGGAGAAGGTAGGCAGTGACCATCCCAATGCCTGCAGAAAGTTGGAAAAGCTCGGGATACCTTGGAAGAATAGTATACTTGGGTGGATCTGAAGGGGCCCCAACATGCCATTTCAGGAGTGGTCGCAAGGTGGGTGGGAAGCGCTCCGAACACCAGGTCTACCTCTTTAGGGTTTAAGAGTTTAGGTTGAGCCCGCTTCAGAAGTTCCCGTAGGAATGAGGAGGCATGGTGAGGCTTGGCCACTTTCGTTGTTGATCGTTGCTGTACCTAGACCTAGCAAACACCTTGAATGACAAACATGGATGTATACAGCAGGCGAATATTGTGGGTATGTGAGTGGTCCAGGTATGCCTTTCAGGGTTGGAGTGGGAAGGCGTCTGTTCTTTGAGGCCGGCGTGCATCTCTGCTCTTGGCAACTTTCTGCTAAGTTGTTTCTACCCTGGAAAACTGCACATGTGCTTCTTTGCATTGTCCACTTCCTTGGTGCGTGTGGGACATGTTCAGTCCGTGGTAAATGATGAATGCTGAATCGAGGATCACTTGCAAATTGTGCAAGTTAAGTTCGCTTTTCGGCAAGCTTCACAGGTGAAACAACATGTGCGTTCGAGAGGAAGATTGCTTCAGCAGTATGATTCACAAGAGCCGTATGAGGGTCACACGATGAGTAGAATAAGCAGGTTCAGTGGTGTTGCAGTTCCGTGAGTATGCCCGTCCCTTGCATGGAGAAAGGGGATTGCCGGTGTTGCCTGACGCATGCTTGATGCAAACCCATGCTGGGAATCAGCTCAAGCCTCGTGAAAAAAGGGAGCTCCCATCCTCACTTCCTAGCCCATAGGCATGTAGTGCGACCTTGACCCTGCCAGAACGGCATCATCACAAAGTTCTTTGCGCTGCATGAGTGGGAGAAGCTCCAGAAGCTCTATCAAAGGTGGCAGGGGGGTTGCAAGCTTGAAAGCACCGAGTCAAGTGCTTAGTCGAAACCAAAGACAGCATCACATGAGACCCCTGTGAAACATGCCCGCTTTGAGCCCAAAAGCCTGTAGATTGCGCCTACTTCACTGTTATTGTGGGTGTTTGGGAGGCTTAGGCATTGTTTGTAGACGCAGCTCTGAATCGCAAGACTTCTGACAACTACATCTTAATCCTGAAAATCGTTTGTGGTTGTGCACCAGGGGCTGGAGCAAACCCCACGCCGTTTTCGACTGGCCTTCAGAGCGCTTTGGCAAAACGGTACAAGGCGTGAGTTGGCTGGGGTACCCCTGTTTGGAAAAAAAAAAAAAAAAAAAAGATATTTGGTGCACATGCCTGCAGCGCCGGATGCCACAGCAGTTTGATGTCTTGTCGACTCAAACGAGATCAAGGCTGCCTGCCACTTCCAAGGAACACTTCAGACCTTTTACAGAGGTATACAGGAGTCCGTATTGCGTTCTTCTTCCACTTCTATGACGTCTTCACAAGGCTGGGGGTTCAAAGCATCATAGGACATGATATGCCCCCATCATGTAATGGTACTGTATTCCCCTTTTATTTGCTGGTGTCATATTCCCTGTGCTATATACTGGTAATACCCCATCAGAAAATGGTTCTACCTGTCTGCCCCCTTGAGTTTAGCAACGGACCTTTGCAATCTTCATTTGCCTATGCAGAAAGATGCTGCAGGATGCTAAAACTTCTGGCACAGAAAGTGCTGGCTTCCTTCTGCCCCAAAAAGAGCTGAAAGTCAGAGAGTTTGGTATCAAATCGTGAAGAAGTCCTCCAAAGTAGCCCACTGCCAGCGCAACACAGATGCCAACGAATTTTAAAGCCAACTGCAGCCAGAAGGAATGGTCTTGGTAGGCCGAGTGATGGCAAGGGCAAAACGGAAAGCCTTGCAGGTGGATGGCGTTTCCGGGGTTGCTAAGCCTGGCTATCATGATCTATGTGTACTTCCAGGATGAAGAGGCCCAGGAAGGATAGCACCATGCACGAGATTACAGTGTGCGTCACGCTGCATGGCACTGGCTGGGCACCAGTCAGTTTCCCCTCACAAAATGTTTTGAAGCATTATGACAGCACTGTCACATGTCATATGAGTGGGCACCGGCTGCTTCTACGCAAGCCAAGAAGCCCAGCCAAAGTCCTAAGGCCTGGTGTTTCTAGAATGTAGGGGCCTCCTGAAGGCATTACGGGAGCCAAGCTTTGAAGAAAAAATCTGACGTACTGTAGTCCCCACACTTCTAAAGGACAGTCGAATGTCTGTTGTACAGAACTGCAAAAGGTGTCTCGTCTGGCGCTGCTTTCACCGTGCCTTGCAGCTGTGAGTCTCAGGAGATATAGGCATCATATTAATGGGGGATATAGGGACCAACATTGGAGAATCAACTGGAAGAGAAAAATGGGGAATAAAATGGAAACTGGGATAGGGCAGGGGCTATCGTACTCTTACCTGCGTTGAAATCGCCAGGTGACACTGACAAAGAGCATTTTCGGTGGTTTGATCTGCGTGTGGGCGACGGTCTTCCTGGTTGCTGGCCCTGGTGTCATATGGTATTTTTGAGGGGATTCCGCTGATTCCCACAGAGTCCCTATATAGGTCTATTGTCCTTCGGGCCTCCCTTGTGGAGAAGTAGGTAATTACCATTTATAGACGTTAAAATCCAAGGTTGGGATCTTCATAGACTTGTTGCAGTGATTATTGTTAATTTGACGATTACCATTACTACTTATCAATTACTATCATTACTACTATTCTTGACATTCCTGATTTTCCTATTACAAGTATTACTATTGTTCTTATTAGATTTGCAGGGGAAAAGCCCAGGTGAGGCATGAGCAGCTCATTAACCTCAAGCATCTCTCGCAAAAGCTTCAGACTTCACCATGTTGTATCTGCTGAAGCTCACGCTTCGTGTATCTAGGCTTGGTAAATTGGGAGACCTCAAATAGGGATACTAAACTCCCATTGTCAAGTAACTTGATCTTTTCCTTTTGGTCACAGTAGTCTACTCGAATAACTTGACCATAGCTGTCTGCATAACAGAAGGGGGGGCATTGGATCCTTGTGACCATCTCTAAACAATCCTCGTATGAGTTATTCTCAAGATTTGGGTTACCAGGGAGCAGTAAGGGTGGACATCGGGACCCTTTTGGTAGAACCAGATGGAAAACAAGACATGGAAAATTGAATAGAAGCTGTTTTTTTCGGAGGAGCTGCCAGGCGACCACCAGTGCCCAAGGGGGCATGCCCGAGTGAATGCGCGACCATATATACATGTATGCAATACAAAGTTGCGTAAGGGGACGGGTACCGTAAGATGGTATATACGAACTAAAGCCAATCTCTCCCATATAGCCAAGGTGGATTCCTATTCGGAACTATATCGATGCTGTGTGGGCGCAGGGATTATACTAAGCTTTCTTATTGGTGTATCATCTTACCGGGCTTTACAAGGGCTTAAACCCCAAACCCAGGAAAGTCCGATGGGGCGGCTCCAGCCAGGCAGAAGTTGCTGGGGCGTCTGGGTTACATCTGTTAAGCTTCATGCTGGGTTCAGGTCCGGAGATACGGGGTGTGGTGTCTAGGGTTTAGGGTTCCTCAGAGCTTCGGGTCGAACTGGATGACTGCGATGGCCTGTTGTTCTTGAGGTTGCTTGTACTTTGGCTGTTGATCTGAGCGGTTGCCAGTCACTCCCATCAAGTGCTGATAGGCACAGCTTAAGCACTCATCAGGACAAGTGCTTTCGAAGAACTGTTGGTCCCGTCGACTGCCAGTCTTCAGACTGATGACTTAAGCTTCGTAAGGTCCGGAGGCAGTTCAATGATCACTACCGCGGCACCTTGAAGGAGACCTTCCAGAATTTATTTCACTGGCTCCTTGTATTTGCGGTCCTCGGCCAGTTCGTTTGGGTCCTTTTCCTCATCCGGGGCCGTGGCCTCGGCATGTGATTGGCAGTCCCAATGTGAAGGCCACGACTTGAGGTTTAGTTGTGAAAAGTGATTCATCTGCTTGCTTGCTTAGACCTGCGCATGGCTGCGCACGCGGACTTGGATGGCTCCATGATGGGCATCCCGAACGCTTACATTGCCATGGGGATAAAGTACATGACCACGGTGCACATCAAGGCTTTTTGATGTGATGATGAATGGAATCTGCTTGATATTTGCTGTAGCATCCGAAGATGTTCGGCTACGGGCGCAGCTTTTTTGCGGCTGCGCAGTACTGGTCCCCAGTTTCGGCAGGAAACCAACTGCACATCCAAAGGGCTCAACCCATGACCCTAGTGCATTGCATGAAGGCAACAGTGTGAGGGGCAGCTGCACAACACTCGTACTGACAACATCAATCTGCGCACAGAGCAAGCTCACCTGCGGAAGGTGGTGGACTTGGTGTGGACACCACTCTCGACATGGCTCAGCAAGAAGGCCTGGCGTGGACTTGAGGGTTTGTGAACAGAATGAGGGACATTCCGATGGAAGATGATTTGGCATGCGCTAGCCATCTGGTAGTGGAGCTTTTGGCGGGAGAGTCAAAGCTGGAATTTGATCTTCAAAGCATTGCATAAATACCGGACGGCGCTTATTCTCATTAGAAGCATGCAAGCCCATCCGGACAGCCATGTGCCTAGTGCACCAGCTCTCACAAGGAGAACCACCGCTCGGAAATGGATTTAAAGTCAGCGATGGCTGCACGGCTGCAAAACGATTCTGCTAGAGACAGCTTTCGGCTGCTCCACGGCAATCCACGTTTTTGGAATTTAATGCCTTGCAAGCCCGACTTCGGCTTATCCGATCTCCAGCGCGAAGAGCTCAACATTGAGGCAGTGAAGCTTTTTGCGGTCAAGTTCGTCATCTTCTACTTTCCCTTCGCTCGTCTGCTGCTCCTTGGGGCCTGCAAGGGCTGAAAGGCTTGCTAGGAGTAGTTCATCAAGGGATAACCACGGCGTTCTATTGCTGAAGGGTCTGTGCAGCTGCCTTGTGCATAGCATGTGATAACCCATTCCAGTATTCATGCACATGCGGCTTCTATAGGTCAAGAGAGTAATCCCTGCAAGCTGGCCAAATCTTGCCAAACTTGCTTCCCTTGCCCTGTTTGTGACGGAGTTTAATTTCTGATGGACTTAGGCTAGTCCAGCCATACCTGGAGGAGGGATGTCCCGGCCACACTGGCATAGAAGGACACGGTCTGTACAGAGGGCTAGTGTTTCTGCGGTCAATGGTTGAGTATTGTTGAGTGGTTGTATGTGTTGTATTCAGTGCTTTTCAGACTCATGCCAGTCAGCCTTTCAATTTTTTCCCGCCCTGCAAGCAATGCTAGCACCACGCAGCATCCAGCATCAATTCATCTGTAGGATGCATCGAAATGCTGAAAGCGGATCTGCGCGTCTTCTTTGTCACGCAGGTGGCCAGCATCTTCAAAAGCCCGTAAGGTTTCCATGCTGGCCGTCTCAAGCATGAGGATTATAGTCTTTTCGGGGCTATATTGATGGGCTTCCCCTATTTGTGCAACCTTGCATGTCACCAGATTTCCAGAGCTAGTCAGCGCGTATCCAACTACCTGGATTGCGGAATGTAGCTACCTGCAGCTACATCAATCATGGAAGTGCTGCAGTGGACTCATGCAAGACCGAGTATTTAGCGCATTTGGACCAACAGCTTGCCCCAAGAATCCTGAACATCCCCCCAATCTTCAAGTCAAGGGTCCCAGTCTGGGTAACACGTCTTGCCTGAGGTGATCAGTGAGATTCTTGAGATATTGTCCGCGCTGGCAATGCTGAAGTGGAGTATGAACAGCGAGGTGGCCTCCAAAAAGCAGCGCCTCTTGGCCTGAACTACAACCAACTTCCGTTGCGGTTGCTACTTTCGACTGCTCCAACCTTTACTTTAACTACTGCTGCTGTTTTTCTGCGGCCACGGCTACTACCTATGCACTGAATGAGAGCATTGACGCTGTCCGACATTGATTTGCAAGGCTTCTGTCTTTCAAAAACATGGATAAACATGCCTTCGAGTGGCGCAGCAGAACTGTGGCATCTTCAGCTGTTGCAGCACCTGAAAGCAGGCGCAGAGCAGCAGAGTCCAGTCCTAAGTCGAAGTTCACATGCATGTCTCCCCGCAAGGCGCTCATTCCCAAGTCAAGTGTCTTTCAGATGCGGTCGACTCGAAAGTGAAAGCTTTTGCTGTAGGCTTCTTAGTTTTGCTGTAAGGTGCGGGCAAAGCAGAGACGCTGTCCTACATCGAGGTTCAGGCACGCACACCGACCAAGCTACTTAACAGGCTTAATATCCAAGACCCCATTCGCGAGCTGCCATTCGCTCTAGTCATGCCTTGCAGGCAGACCTTGCCCCTACTCTGCGCAACAAGGTAGCCAAGCACACGCGCGCGCACGCGCATGCACACGAAAAACGTCAAGTATGAATCTATCGATAGAACAGTAGAGACATAGCCGCGACGCTCGCCAGGGCATTAGGGGGCATGTACCGCAAGGGCGCATCACAAACTGTATGTGGCCATCTGAACTTATCCTCAAAATGCACTGCCTGAACAGTGGCCAAGATCGAAGCCACAGTGTCGCATGTAGCGACATGTTGTCGCCGACATTTGCTGGCAAAACTGTGCTGTAAGGTACTACAGGCAATACTAGAATAAACTATGATCGTCACGTCGAGCAACAGCAGCTTGCGAACCAATGCACAGCATAGCTTACAAAATGTAGCTTAAAGGCTGACAAGTCAGACCTAATATCCGCGTTTGCTGTGGCCATTTCGCTATCCCAGAGCACACAACCAATGAATGGCGCCCCTTTTACAAAATGTGGACCGACAAATATTCAATAGACAACGAGAGCCAATGCAAAATGACCCTCGGAATTGGCGGCAGGGTCTACACACACAGCCCCTCTCGATGGAGGAGGTTCATGATACATTCATCAGCGGACATGTGCCAACTGGCCAGATCAGTCAATGGTTTTGCTCAAAGTCGCAAGCAATATCCTCATGCACGGATAGGACACAACACAAAAGCTCCTGCAAGCCCAGATTGTGGACAAACACCCCTACTGAAATAGTCCCAGCAGTGGAGAGGAACAAATAGAAATACATCCCACAGCTGAAGCAAGGATAAGCACCTCGGTGTTCAACCTCATAGTCTGTGTGCACTCAGTAGTTTTTCTGAGTTGGAGTTAGTAGCACTTGACGTCATTTTTCCCTGGACCACGTGCTGCAAGGCGATGGTTCCAGAGTACGACGAGACCGAGGACAACACTAGCCAAATGTTGAAGATTTGGTGAAGCACGGTCCTACCGGCAAAAGAAATTGAGCGCACGCTACGGAGCCAACTAACAGCCTGCAGGAAGACCCTCTCATGCTTACTCCGAGGCTCCCGTAGATGGCTCCTTTTGGGCTGTTTTTGGCGGTTTTCTGGTAACGGATTCTTGTATACCACTCACTGAAAAAGGAACCACATCTGAGCCCTGTAGGGTTGCAGCATCGCAGTTCGCACTACATATGCCTGCGGAAGGCCTCATCACTGCTGTTTCTCAAAATCCAGGATCTTTAGGGACTCCCGGATATGTGAAAGATTGAAAAGGGATCATGAGGGGTCCCTATTGAGCAGTCTGTCCGGAGAAAATTCTGAGAGACTCGTTCATTGTAGCAGGAAATCGCCGACTACATGCAGATTGTCACCAACTTTGGCTTCATTGTCATGCATCTTGGGTCACAGAACTGTTCTTGATGGTTCTTGCTGTTGAGTGCCGAGTGCTCGAGCTGAGCCCTATGCCACCTCCCTGGCTAATACAATTCTACGCTTGCTTGCAAAGTGAGGTTGTAACCTTGGAGGAGCCCTGTGTCTGAAAATGCACCCATGTGGTCTGCCTGAGGTTTGGGGTGATCTGCCCGTCCATTTGCTTACTCTGCTTCCTGGCCAGTCCCTCAGCTGTTGCTGAACAGCACAAAGAGACTGCCCTGAGAAAAAACTGCATCAAGGCCAACTTCCCAATCAAGAAGTTGACTGCCTTTAAGCTCCTGGGCTGGGACCTATCAGGCTGCAACTATTGACTTCGCAGACGAAGGGTGCATAGCCAGCTTGAGGATAGAGGTTGTCTGTCAAGATGCTTAAGCAGATTCCTCTTTCCAGGCAATCCCAGGAAACGCCCGTGGTTTAACAGGAAAATGCACAAATATTCTGCAGTCATCGATGATCGCCTCTGAGTGTCCCTGCTTGGGCCTTAGGTTTTCCTATGCCCTGCGGAGAGTGCTCCCCATTATGCAGGCTGGCCCACATGACTTGCATCAAGTGCATTGACGAAGTATCAAATTACATTTTCGCTTCAGTATTGGTGAGGCCAGGGCAGGGCGTCCAGGAATCACAGCCACATTCAAGCGAATCGACGGTCCTCTTTGACTGTGAATTTACCATGGTCCCAGTGTCTCTTCGAACCCACAGAGGATGGCATTGGCTCTTGGGCCCGCATCATGCAGTTCGTTGCCTATGTTGGCATCTCCGTCACCTGCTACGTTGTACCTTGGTGGCAATGATTGCGCGCACCTCTGTGGATCTCATGCTCATTCTGGCCAGGTTGGGTAAGTGTGGCGTTGCGCTCAGCTTTGGGACCCATAAGGTAGTTTTCGTGTTCAACGTCGCCAAAGCCTCCATCGCCATGCAGGTGATCATCTTCCTTGTGCTGGAAAGGGTTCCGTGGCCTGAAGCGTTGGGTGTGCTCTCAAATTTGCGAATATTCTTGGGCGACCTTTGGCAAAGTTGCGCCTTGCGTCAGATGCCGGAAAGACATGAGACCGTGAACTGGGGCTTGTTAGGCGATTGACGGCTTGCCATAAGAACATGGACAGGGGATGTGTTATTGCCAGTCGCCCCCGACATTGTGCTAAGTTCGTAAACGTTGAACGCACATGCTCTAAAGTGTGAGGTGTAAAACCACCATTGAAGCCATTCATGCGGTTCCTTAAGGCGTCACGTTCCAGCTGCAAGCAAAACTGGATTCCGGTTGTCACAAGTGTTGTCAGGGGTGACCTGCAACTGTCAGTTCAGCCACTAGTGCCTTGCTGAGCAGGGGTTCTCGTGACCCATAGGGACACAATCAATCAAGCAATCAATCATGTCACAAGTGTTACAAAGGCTCTGTACGGCTGGCTGCACACGTTCAAACGTTGACAAGCTTTAGGAAGTGAACTCTTAGCAGCATATAGCTATAGAAGCTCAGCCCAGGTCTTTGTGTCACTGAAGCTGGGATGCGAGGGCTTCCTTGGGGGCACGACGGTGGTGCAACCTGGTGCAGATATAAATTGTGCGCCCTGTGCCTGAAAATCATCCTGAACTAGTTCGCTGCGTCTCTCTTTCTGTCCCTCCCTCCTTCCATCTCTCTCCCCATCTTCCCAATGAGGCAGAAGCGGATCGAAGAGTACAACGAGGAGGCTCGGTAAATCCGCGACTTGTCACTAGCCAGGACTCGATAGCATCTAGCAGCAGCAGTTAGGCAAAGGGGGCGATCCGATTTTTTCAATAGGCAAATCACTTGTGCTCAGTAGGTTGCTGGAATGGGCCCTCTAATAGTCCTCTGTCAGAGCCCTATGCCATAGCCCTGCCTCCCATCATTCCCTCCTGAGCACCAGGGAGAAACACGAAGCCCAGCTGCCAGGTGCTAGACATGGTTCTGCCGCGAGCGAAGCTGCCAGAAACAATTCAGATCGAGTCAGACATGGGAGTTTCTTTATATATATATATATAATCATCAATAGAGCCTTTCCTTGCGTAGAAGACAAGCTTCCCGCTAGGATTCTTGCCGGTTCATCTACCCATCCCACGTCAAGAATTGTAGGAGTATTTAAACTTCATATCTCTCACCGCAATTGCATCATGCTTTGTCAGCTGCCGATTTCATCTTCTGTTATGGAGGCCGTGGAAGTTTTCTGCAACTGAGGTCACAGACCGTCGCGCGGAAGTGTCAGAACTCCAAGAAGCCTTCTCGGCGATCTGTTACCAAAGTTCTTGACTCGCCAGCTTAAAGCAGGCAGGGCTTATAGGGCTTGTCCCGGTGTCAAAGACTACTACAGTGACTGAAGGTCTGCTGGGAATAATGAAGTCAGGATTGGTAGCGACCATTGGAATGAGATGTGCAGTATTGGTGTGCACGAGAAATAAAGAATCCAAAAGATGGGAAACCCCGAAAGCTCAACCTTCTTGGCAAGTTCTGTGCAGTGAAAATGGGACCCCCCAAGGGGGCCTCACTGATTTTCAGCAGCGAGCTTTTACAGCCAGCCTCCCTTGCCGGACAAAGAGCCTCAGCTGTCACGCGACAGCTTTGGGGAGTTTCTCAGCTGTGTTCAGGCGAGCACTGCACATGGGGTAACCTCTTGTGCATGCAAAAGTGTCCGCATCCCTGCATGCTTGCACTCACCAACATGGTAGTTTCACCTGATCGACAGAATCTTGATTAGGGGAGGCATGATTTGGCAACTTCTGACTGTTGTGGCATGTAGGGTAAAAAAAACTGTTGTCCAAATCCTTACATCTCGCCACCGGTGGAGCAGAGGTCCGATGGCACGGCTACTCGATCAAATCAATACAGACTTACTGGCGCAGTTCTGCGTCCAACCTGTTGCTACTCAGATGGAGCACTCAACACAAGATCAAGCTTCAACCACAGCCATCGAAATGGTTTTCGCGGCGGCGGCGGCATCCCTGCCGGTGCCAACAGTGCCAGTGCGACTGGCAGGTGTCTTGCCGTTTCACTGACAAAGTGGCAAAGACACATCGGCAAGGGTAGTCTGGTATTAGTTCTGGCTGCCGCATGCAAATCTCCTGGACCCCTTGCTTCTGGTCATGACCAGGTGGCAACACTGATGCCGGCCGAGTTGAGGCAGGCTCTGAGCGGTGTAGTCAATGCACTTGGGCTTGAAAGTCAATAAAAGAAAAATCAACGGTATCTACCTTGGGTTATCTGCCTATGTAAGTCGCCTGGTGACGTTTGAGGTAGACTTGGGTTATCAGCTCCGACATTCGTGGATGTGGTTTGCTGAGTACCAAAATAAAAATATTGCACTGCTTCAGCTCTGCAGGATAGCCCAGCGTTTCAGCTGCTGATTGTTGATGATAGCTTATCGGGGTTGCAAGTTGCTGATGTCGAAGTTTTCATTGTAATGCAAGGTACATGACAGCAAAGAAGCACTCGCAAGAGTGAACTGCCGTCCTTTACGTAGCTGAAGCCAGCGCAGTTTGGACCAGGTACTCCTGATGGGTCGCTGGCGTCTCGAGGCTGCCCTGGAAAAGTTTCAGTTGGTTGCCGCACCCGGACCACGTGTACGACCTTCCAGGTGGCAGATTAACTACGTGAATTCTTGGTAAGGCCAAGCCAAAAAAAGCACCGTCTCAGGCCGTGGTACGTGTGAATGACACGGTCATGATGATGAGGAGGAGGAGCAGGAAGTGGATAATGCTTATGATGGCGATGTAGATGATAGCTGAAAGACATTGCCATTCTCCTTCATGCTCCGTCTTTGCCTTTGGGTGCTTTGCAGCACTGCAGCTGTATGCTCGAAGATTAAGACATGGCACTTCACCAGCTCGGTTTGCAAGTTCCTCCCTGCGCAAGAACTGCACCTGATAAGCTCAGGCTGGCTTTGCATGGGCAAAGAAAGCCCAGGCCTAAGCCTCAATGCCGCCGAGGCCAGAAGCCAAGAGTTGCGTTAGAGCCGGGTATACACAATGCAGGCTACAATACTCCAAAATTTGAGAGTTTCAAAACCTTAGACCATACTTTCGTAGCTCAGTCGACTGGCATGCGGGATGCGCAAGCTTCCCTGGCCCTTTGCGAGGTGGTTTGCCGCCAGCTCGGCCTTCGACGAGGCTGGTCGCCAGCCAGCTTCATGTTTGAAAGCTGCGCACTAGTCATTCAGCCACGCTGCAGTAGCCAGCATAGGTATTGAGGAAGTAACAGATGAATTCTGATGTCCCAAGTCATCTTCGAAGGCAGACCTATGGCCGCAAGCAGCATCACGTGCACTTGCCATTTTGTTGCAGGCCTTGGCACCTTCCGCATGGCCAATGGCCCAGCCACGGACGCTGCCCTGCTACAAGAAGTAGCATGTCAAGGCAGCCTCCGCGTCATCTTTGCACCGGTATTGAGGGTATGGAGGTCCTAGCCAGGTTTGAGCAGAAAGCAAGCGAAGCCCAGGAACTCCCCGAAATACCTGGACATTTCTCAGGTTTGGTAGTTGTGTCCTCCCGCCGCAAAGGCTTGATCTAAACCAGGAAAGCCTCAGGCCTGGAATTTGACAAGCATCAGTCATCAAGTGCAGGAATACGCCTACCCCTGCAAGGCACTGAAGATTCCCTGCTGGACTGCGACCTACGTCTGGAGGACTTCATGCCACCGCCGGGTTCTATGGCAACCACTCCTTTAAAACACACGGTTGAGCGCAAGAGCTCAGGCATGCAAGTTGCGATGGCGCAGGCTACTTCAAATTACGTGCACATCAGACAACAAGAATTATTAACGCCAGAGGAGTGCTGTATCAGGAGGTCTGCGTTGTATTGCCAGCAAGACCCAACGCCTTTCAGAAGAGAAGCGGCCAGACAAGGTCCACACCAGGACACGGAAGAAAGCGCATGACATAGATTGGAATTCATTGACAGGTTTGGGCGTCAGATGTCTGGCCACGGAAAATAATGTCTAGCAGACAGTTGTGGGGCCCCCTGCTAGTGCAGACAGAAAGGCTGCAAATTCTCCGCTCCTACTCGGTGTCCTGCACTGTGGGCTCATGAGTGCACACAGCGCGAGCATGTGCTTGATATCACTGCAGTGACCTGATTGTTTAAAATCTTGCGGCTCGTTCCGAGCCCCAGTGTCATCACTACAAGGCAAAACATGTTTAATTTGATGCCGGCAAAACTTGTGAAACATCGCAGGAAAGGGAGCATCCGATTTGCTCCGATTCCTCAGGCACATGGGCCCGCCTACTGTACATCTTGCAGGTTTGATGATAAGAATTCTCCAGGTATTAGCTATGAAGTCACACAGAGCTTTCATCACACGCTGTGAATATCGAGGGCTGTCCTTTGAGAGCTCGTGGATGCACAGGTGGGGCCGCTGCCGCTGTGCGGTGCACGAACTTTGTGGCAGAGGTCTGCCGCAGTCATGCAAGCTTCGCACAGAATACCTTGGCAGACAGGCTCTTTGCGTTGGCAGTTGGTTCCACGCTTTTGTTAGCGGCCGATCGTTCCAGAAGCCATGGATTCCTGTACTGGCCGCCCTATGCAGCATATCTACAAGTTTGGCTTGTTCAACGGCAGCAGGTCCAGTTTGGTTCCGTTGCGGTAGGTTTGACCTGGCCACGGATGGCAGGAGCAGCCCATCGTGCACCTGGTGGGCAACGCCTCGCGCCTGCTGGCAGATGCCACATCGCACCTTGCACAAAAGACCCAGAACAACCCGAAGGCTATGTTTACAAGTTGCAGCCCCTGCCCCTGATGTTGCAGTGTAAAACCCTCACAATATGCCGGTGGCTTGCTTTGCTCATCAAGATGCTTAAGAGGAGAGGCAGTTGAAGGGTCGATTAAAGGCAGTTCAGCGCAGAGTCTGCAGGCTGCGTTGGGGTGCGATTCAGTACTGCGGGAAACAGACAGCTGTGCTGGTTTCGGAGTTGCTCCCAAGGCGAGTGGCTTGCACCGCTATGGAGGCCTGGAATCTCAATGCTCCATCAGCCCTTGTGCGCAGCTTCAAATCCTGGCAAGCTATGGAAGGAGCCCAAAAGCACGCTGCCTTCCTTCCGCTGTGAGATAGTCGAGGCTCCTCGATGTGCCTTGAGCAACTCATGCTGGAAAACATCATGGCACTTGATGGTGCCCAGCACCACCTTCAAAGCCCATCCGTCCAAGCAGACCGTTGGCCCACGAGGTCTAGCCTTGCTAGAGGTTGAGAGAAGCAAGGAAAGCTACAGCTAAGAGTACCCTCTTGTCTCAATGCAGGATGAGAGCTGCCTCGGTGACGGCCAAGGCGCTCGGGCTTTATCACAAGACGCGTGGATACCCTTCGGTAGAGCTTTGTGTTGCACGCATGGCCAGACTTATAGAGTGAATCAGCACAGACTCTCCAGAGTAACGTAGAAGCCTGAATATTTACCGATGTGTTGTTTCCTAATTTCTTTGATATCATCAGAATATATTGTAACCCACAATTTTGATAGGCCTCTACATGTATTCCCTACATCGCCCCATAAGAAATTGAAGGCTTGAAGGCTTCGAGCACGATAAACCCCTATATGGACCCAGCTACCAATTCATTGTGCATTGATCTTTCCATTTGAGTCTTCACGATTCGTTTTACATGTTAGAAACCCTAAAAAGAAATTATACCTTCCTGAGTAGGGACGCATGATGGTTTTGTAATCGTCATATATCTCTAGGGTCCTTGAAGCCACACTTTTTGAGCAGCCTCTATTTAATTAGGCCTTTAACTCCCTAAAACCCTTAGCCGCTCCTACTTTTACGAAATTGAGCTGCAACTTCACAGTGCTGAGCTTGAGAGGCTCTGATAACCTTGCCCGTGGCAAAGCCTTGTTCGACCAGGACTTCTCACAGAGAGTTCGGTTTCAGACGTTATATGTTAGCGGTTCGGCCTTTAGGGCCTAGGGGTTTGTCGAAATTGGTACGTTTAGGGTTGAGGATACATACTCGATGCAGATGTTCATATCGCAACCTTGAATTCGACATAGGTCGCAACCTGCTGGCGGGCCACTAGCAACATTTGACCTATGTTGATCCGTTTCCGGAAGGAGTATCAGGACACGAGATATGAGAGTTACATCTACTTGCCTGGCCCTGGCCCTGCAGAGCTTTCTCAGGAGTCTTTGTCTGCGTTTGTTTTCTCTTCGGCTATGGAGGCTGCGCTCACCTATTGCCTGTCGACAGCATATGCATTGGCTTTCTGTTCACGTTCAGAGCCTTTCTGCCGGTATAGGACGAGCCCATCGAAACACGGAACGCAAAAGCTTCGTAAGGCGCCGCTGGCGGCGGCCCGACAGCGATGGCAAGATGCCGGCGCTGTGGAGGCCCAGGATGCTGTCCGTAAGGTCTGTTGGTTCAGAAGGAGCGCCAGACACTGCACCAGGACTGGTCCACTGATTCATGATCTTTTCCAGCCTTACACCTCTTGAAAGCAGGCCTGCGTGCACATCGCAGTTTAGAACCTCCAACCCGTAGTGCAGAACTGCAAGGATGTAGAAGCCTGAAAAATTGTCTATGTTCTCGTCCTTACCTAGAATGATAGTATATGGAAGATAACGAGGGCGAGGGCCAGGTCAGCACTTGACTGCATCACGCCCTTCAGGTGGCTAGTGCTGGGGCCGTTGGCTGGGAGCCGCAGGGAGCTGGTGCCGCGACCCTGGTTGTAATAGCAACAAGAACACGAGTCATAATGACAATAATGACGTATACTGTATCACAAGAATTCTTATAATCATAAAGTAATGGTGACCAAAGATTCAAGCTTTTAGCAGTACCAAAAAGGTTGTAGTCATCTGTGGTGTCTGAGCTTCTTACTCGGATTTCGGGTTCAGATGCATGGTTTTTTGAATAGGGACATATAGCCCCAGTATATGACAGTGAGATTGCATCCTCCTTTTTTTTGGCTATGGTACTTCATCAGAAGAGCACAACCTAACTTGGTTCAACTCCCAAAACCACGCTACCCAGGTGGATGCTCGTCAGGCCCGTCAAGCTGTTTTTTCGCCTCTGGGCCGCCTGCTCTTCGACCTTGATGCCGCGCCATGGCCTGCATACCGAAATGTAGGAGACGAAATGCATGGAGAATGGTTTTGGGGTAGTGTATACGATAAATGTGTGGGAACGATAAGAAAATACAAGTGGTAAGCGTTCAGGCGCCTACAGTCAGTACACGCGTCGGCTGTGGGAGTGAAGGCTGTGGCGCGGCCAAGTGTAAGCCGGTGTGCACGCAACTTGTCTAGGTGCGCTGTCACATCTTCCGTAAGCTCCGGACGCTTGAGCACCCGCGCAGATTCCACGCAACGGGATATACGATGCAATATGTCTCCTTACGTGGGATGTGCTCAGGTGCACTGGTATTCATAGCTGTCCTGAGGCATCATGTAGTGCAGTCGTAGACTGTCTATTGCTAGGTAGGGAAAGACCCAAACGACAGCCAGGTAACTCTTGTATGTGACAGTCCTGCCTGGTCTATTCGTCAATTTCGAAGTAGAACCCTGTGTCGTCCACAAGCCCCCTTCTACCCCGTATCTGAGCCCAGTTTCCACGCCTATGCATTGTCAATGTGGTTCTCCATGATGCTAGTTACAGGCCCACCCAGGCTACCCTTGAAATTATAGCCGTTGCATATTCTATGGTTCCATACACCCCTTGCAGCCTCTTGTCAAGGATGTCTTGGGCCTCACGGGGCCCAAGGCCTTCGGGCCGCCATCCAAGCTACCTACAGGAGATGGGCAGAGCAAAATCTGTGGGGGAGTTCCATACATTACAGTGGTTGTAGGGGATGATATGAAAATATGTAGGGTGCAGGATACCTACCTCTCCAAGTGCAGCTTTGATTGCCAGGAACCCATAGAAGGACTACTCTATGCTACGCGACATGTCTTGAAAGGTTTCCTTTGACTAGTCCACGTGTGAGTAGCACGCTAAAAGGGATCTTACGTCGATCTTACGTCCCAGTAAAGATTAACATAAACATTGTATCGCCTTTCGGGTTGTAGTATTAGTATTTTATGCAAAGAAAGAATTTGCATTTGGTCCATCGCGCAAGAGCACCTCTCATCTACGTAGACATTATACTGGAAAAAGCTGCCGCAACCGCTGCCTGTTAAAAGTTGGATAGCAAAAAGGCTATTCGTCAAAACTGTCCTTGTATGCACCCAGAGTGATTTGTCGCGAAGGGCAGCGATGTGCCTTGCAAATGCAGGGGCTGGACCTCACAGGCGATCAATCAATCAATCAATCAATCAATCAATCAATCAATCAATCTGATGTATACACCCACATTGTACTGCAGTCCTCATTCTAAGGACCCCCCAAAAAGACCCTAATTCTCGTAAGCCGTAAACTCTTTGTATCCTAAAATCTCCTCATAAAGCCCTGTACATTCCTTTTATCCCATTTAAAGGGCCCCCTAAGTTTTCGGAACTCTCCATGTTCGTTTGGGGGCTCCCTGCCAGCTGCCAGGAGGCATGGAGATCTACTCTGCCCTGGAGAGGCCGGTCTGCGACTTTGAGAGGTTCTGAAAAACCCGGGGGATCTAAGTCCACAAAGTATTGTTTGCATTTGGATTTCTATGTACATGAAATAGTCATGCTTGCTTTCAGGTTTGTGAGGACCCCAAGAAATGTCACCGAACCTGCCACCAGGGACGGAGCCCTGGAGCTTGGTGACGTGAACCTTCCACCAGAACTGCAGGCAGTTGCGTGGGAGTGTCTCAACTCAGACATCAATGCATTTCAAAAAGGATGAGGCAAGGGGCCGAAGTCATCCAGTTGAGGCATGAGCGCGCAGGTCGAAGGCTTTTCTAGCCTCACCTGCGCACGTGTTGTTGAACAACGATTTGGATCTTCGTGTATACTTCAACCCGACATAGAGTGAAACTGATCATGTTCTTGTGGTAAAAGACCCAGCAGTTCGCAAGTCTTCCCACATTTGCAGCCCTTGCCCTCCTTGCTCTGCAGCCGGTACCCGTTTTTCGAGTTCAGTCAACTTCGGCGCTTGCTTGTTAGCATGAAACGAGTCTTTTGGGCCCTTTGACTTTGAGCAGTTACTTGCTCGACATCCCCAGGGCAAGTATTTGACTATGCGCCACTTAGATTCCTAAGCGATAGTGCATGCCCGCGCGTTGGGCTGCACATGGTACATCGGCTGACATGGCTCGCACAGAGAATTGTCTGAAACCAAGACACACCTGCAGGTTTCTGAAAATGTCCCCCGCATAATCCCCACTAGGGACCCCAATGGTCCCTTCGTAATCCCTACGTATTGCTGTATTGCTGATTAGTATGGGCCCCACTTCCACTTCTATACATGATTAATGAGCGGCGAGGCCGAGGCGCTCTCGGCACTAACGCGGGGACCAGCATTGTCTGCAGCCCGGCCAAAGCTGCCGGCCCTCGAGACATGGCGCGGAGGGTCTTCCTACAGCCTCCGAAATACTTTGAATTTCGGGTACTTGGGAGGTTTGGGTTGTACAGCTTAAAGGGCTGATGCCTGTGCACATCTTCACTGAGACTAAAGGTGTTCTGGGCTAGGCTCAGGACATTGAAGGTGGATGGCCTTGAAGGGCCAAGGTTTGGCGAGGGAGGCATTCTGCGCAGAGAGGAGGATACTGGTGAGCTTGTTTGCAGTCACTTGGGGGCTGTCCTGAATATAAAGCCCAATGATCTTTACGTTTACAATTAAAGGGACTCCCAAACAGGGCCCTTGATTTTGGAAGCCCCACTCGTCGATCGTGTTTGTAGTGCTTGGGCGGCGCTTGGGATCCTTATCATGCCTTGTGGCTTGCAACCACGCTCCATCCTGAAGCTTCCCAGATGTGCAAGCCTGATGCGGAAAAAAAAAAAAAAAGAGGCTGGATGAGGATGGCTTGAACGTTGTTGTTCTGAGACCTCAGTTTGATTTTTGCTTGCAATGTGCATTGTTTCCTATTGGTTTTCTGAACAGCTCCCCGTTCTGTATCATGTTGTGTGACGCTTGCATTTTTGTGATGTGTCGCATTGTTTCCCATGTTCGTCATTGTTTTCCGATTGCTTCCGTTCTTTCCATCATTCCGCCAGATTTCCCATGTTCGCCGTTGTTTCGCGGGAAGTGGCTGGGAAGTCACGAAGAGTTCCAGGCTCCGCACGAATTTGGCTCTTGCCTCCGCGGTGGCTGCCTACCTGGGCGGACGCGCTGTGCTTCATGGATACAAGGCAGGAGAAAATCTTGCACCACCCTGTATGTTTTAATACCTTATAGGAATTAAAGGATATTTGGGATCCGGAGTGATGCAAGGTTTACTCTATCCTCGCCGGGGCGTGTGGGCCGAATGCGCACCCTGCTATGCAGGTAGTGCACCTTCCATCCACACTGACTACCAAGGCTGGTGGAAGCTTTTATGGACCAGATGCTGCATGTTTTCTAGGTAAACCGCAGCACCAGAATTCCTAGGGTCCCGTTAAGTAGTGTCATGCAGGACTCTGTCCGTCGATTGTCGAAGTCAAAGTTCGGGCTTGCGAGGAGTTCATCTCGGCCCATTGGCATCACGACCGTGCCGGGCGACGGCTGAAGTTGCATCTCGACATCAGACATAGAATAAGGCCGGATAGAGCACCAGGGCCAGCAAGGGCTATTTGCTCAAGGTTCCGTAGGTGAAGATGCTAGAACAATGGCTCTCCTCACCATTTCCTCGGGAGACCTAGCTTTGAAGCAGCAGGTCGTCACCAGCTCTTGTTATTACAAAGTGCAGAGGCTGGACTCAAGCGCATCAAGCAACAGCACTCACTCCCTGAGCCAGTTGACCACAAGGTTCCTGCGCCTGAACGATGTCGATCCGCTCGAGGGCCACCCAACACAGGCTGGCGTTAGCTGCTTGAAGAGATGCAAACTTGCTGGTGCTTCAGGCGGAGTGGGGGAGTGGCTGCCCATAACAAAAATCAGCCCGCATATAATACTCCTATGAGAAGTATTTGCATTCACTCCCCCTCTCCCCCTTAAGCACCTGGTCGTAAAGTGAACATCCAGTCTGGCATGGGGGTTCTCCTGAAGATTGCAGGTGGCGCTGGGCTCGCATCGATTGTCCTACTACTGGCATGAGGCCGGGGACCTTACATCACAGAGGATGGCTAGAGGAGTTTTGTAGACAAGGTGCAGACGGACTGGCAGATGCAGGGATCATGAAATTTGAATTATGCTTGGTAAGAACACTGAAAAAATGTGCAGCAAAGGCTAGCCAGAGGCCTCTGAAACCCTGCCCATGCAAGGAGTTCGAACAGTCGCGCAGCTTGCTTGCAGATTGATGGCGCAGATCATCATCATTCCAAGCCCATGTAGGACGCCCACAGTGTAACCCAACCTAGAATTCGAGGTTACGCTGACCTCTACGTCCGCAGCCACTTCGAAACATTGCGCTTGGCAGGGAGGACGTGGGGACTTTACTGAATCGATTCCCAGATCCCGGACGCCTCTTTTTGGAGATTGAAGTTTAATTTTCCATGAAATGGGGGGCCTCAATGCACATCTCAGCATCTTAAAATCCTGTGTGTAGGGACCCCATAGACGGGACTCCTCACTGTTGGATACCCCGAAGAAGAGCGTCTACGAGTCTGGAGAGCAAACGCCTGCTCGGCGAATTCAATCTTATTTCCATGCGACGCTGCAGGAAGGGCACAGGCTACATTTTCGACACCAACACCATCCACAAGGCCCAGAAAGTCTCCACCTGTATACGGTCAACGATAAAAGAAAGCTTGACTGGGTGGCACTTCGGGATAAATTTTCATGTTCCATAATGTGATATAAGGGAACCTTCTCAAAAACCATCTTGGGGCTATTGGCAAATTCTATGCGGAATCTAAATATCCCACTGAAGGCTTATGGATCTTAACAGACTCAGATCCCCGAGCAAGCCCTTAATAATCTTTCCCAGCTGCTTGCACAAGGGGACACCAGAAGGCTCCCAATCTCGCGACGTCATTGTTGTCGAGTATGCAGGCTGCACCTATGCCAGGGTTTCCTAGAACTAGGAGCCCCTTTGGCGGGGTGTGCAGGAGTACCGTCTTTTGGGTTTGCACCCCCCGTCCTTGGCAACGACGATGCCAGCTCCGTGTGAGGGGCACTCGCCTCAATAGGCTGCAAGACTGATGGAGAAGACAGAACTACCTAGGGCTCATCATGTGAAGATCCTTTCCGGGGTGCATGCTATTATGCTTAGCCCAAAACCCCATAGCAAAACCAGAAACGAATTACATAGGAGCCTCTGAGGTACCACCACGCTGCCAAGTGTGGTCTCATCAGCTCACTGGGGCTTAACATCCCTTGTCCTTCCGGCGACCAGTCGCTTGCACTCAGTATTAGTTCTGGGTCCATGCTGCAAACAGCTTTGGCTTTCTCATATACCGAATGATCTGTCTTCATAAGCTTCGGGGACTGGAAGTTTGGGCTGGAGAGGGACGGGCAGATGCCATGCGCGGCGCTTGGGATTGTCTTTCTTATACCGAGTAGCTCGATTGGTACAGCTGACCTCTGCTCTCCTTGTGGAAAACTTGAGGAGGTGTCGATTGTTAAATTCGATCTGCCTACGTTTTAGCACACATCTCGCTCGGCCAAAATAGGCCCTTGAAATAGATCTGCCACTCTCACATAAAGAGCAAATCCTCCCATACATGTTTGAATGAAAGCAAGAATTCATGTCAATACCCTAGGGCTGGTATGTGCCTCTTTCTTGGATCATCTCACCATGGTAATTCCAAACGTCAACCATAGCAGACCCAAAAGGCATAACATGTTCTGGGAACTCCCAGCTCCTCTTGTCCTGAAAGCCCATCGAGTCCCAGATGTCCCCGGCTCGAGAGCAGCAACGTAGATCCCAACATACTATACTTGTTTTGCGGGCTCCCGGAAAAGACCCTCAGTTTTTGGACGCCCCCAAAAGGAAAGCTTTGAACTGGCCGCTTAGCTGCACAAGGCTAATCATTTTTTTCTGCGGACATCTCCTGAGTATGTCTTGAGGAATGTCCTACTTTCTGCCTGAGATGTCTATGAGCCTGTAAGCGGTGGCCTGCCAGAATGCTAAGGCAGTCCAGCCTAGGTCAGATTCTAGGTATGCCGGGTGGTTTGCAGCGGACCCTGGGGTTAGTTGAGTTGTGATCTGTATGCATCAATTTGGAGATGGAATCGTCCAGGTGCAGAACAATCAGGCTAGAGCCAACCTAGCCCATGCTACGCATTTTACGCATCAAAAGACACCACAATGCCGCCCAGAACTCCGTTACCCATGATGGGCAAAACATGTCGAACTCCAAATAGACATCCCAAGTGTTGTATGTTTGTAAGCAGATTTATGTTACGTGAGATCGTGTAGATCTTGATCTCTGGGGATCCACTCCCCTGCTGCCACTTACGGACGAGTCAGTCAAGCACAAGCCCAGCTAGCCTCTCAGCAAGACCCGAATCCTACGTAAGAGCCTTTCCTGTTTGATGGGACCTGATGAGAACAATTACACAGTTCACACCGAACTCGAACTCTTCCAAAGCCGCCGACTACTCTGGAAAGAGATCTCAACCTCAAATTCTTTTAGATCTTAGGTACTTTGATCTCACAGAGGGCAAGGTCCGATGGATTCCGGAGAACCTCGAAGAAGCGGCCGAAGAAGAAAAAACTTCGGGCAAAAGGGTGCGTACTGCTACTGCTATCGAGCCACCGCTCGGGGTATGTCCTGGGGCAAAGTTCTTCTTCTGCGCGTGCAGACAGAGTCGTATAAGCGGTTCGATTGCTCGGTCACATTGCGCAACTTCTAGGCTTCCTGAGACTAGTTGCAGGAAGGATGTAGTCCTCGCACTTCGCAGGGCGGTGATGACCAGAAGCGTGACCTGTCACGTCACTCATCCAATGAACCGCCTGGTCTTATTGTTCTTGAGGGTTAGAGGCCAGAGAGCTGTGGCGTTGTCGCTAGGATGCATCAAGCTGATGTGAAACAGTTAAGGGACTTGCGCAGCTAGCCTACAATCATCCGCGGCCGTCCTCTAGGCAATTTCAAACTGCAGCACGCGCACCACTTTCGTAGATTTGCAGGGTCTGCAGAAGGCAGATCACCACAGCTGCTTTGGACTAGCGTGAGCCGGTGGCGGCCTTTTTCAAACCGCACTGTGCATGGCACTACCCAAACCTCCAAAGCCGAAGCATCAGGATGCAGAGGTTGATATATTTTTGCAGCTGTGCAGTAAGTTTGCACAGAAGCCCCTTCGCGTCAGGGAAGCGTGAGGGCTTCGGTCCTGGCCCATCTTGTGTAGCTACCCCTCGTGAATGCAAGATGAGCCATCAGCCTCAAACAGTGCGCATAACTCAAGCAAGCCTCACAACATTTGAATCAACAACAGCAGCCAGGCATATGATGTTGTCATTTTTCTTCTGCGAATCCAGGGGGCGTTGTCATTTGCAACGAAGTTGGATTTCAAAGACTTGTACTTTTCCAGCTGCCGTGGGAAGCGGGTTAATCAAACGAAAGCAGCAGCAATAGAAGCAGAAATTGCCGTCTTGGCTAGCATTTAGGCAACAGCCCGCTGTCAGCCAAACCTCAAGCATCCTCTGCCAGCCATGGCTTTCGAACAGAAGTGGAGCAACAAGGCGCGTGATAGAGGTCACCGCGGAAAAAAAATGTGCCTGAAGACGTGTTACTGTCGCATCCAAGATCAGAAGAGACTCATAGAAAAAGTTTGGTAGCACGAAATGGCGGGCGGGTCTATAGTCCTGACCTGAAGGCGTGGGTGTGGACAGGTCGGGTCAAAAGGCATGGGGGCTTGTGCAGGACTTGGCCCATGCGCTTTGCGACAAGCTCGTGGCGACTCGCTTGCAACGGAGCCTTGGTTGGGACGTAGCTGGGCTGCTTTCAGAAGACCACTAACTCGACCAAGGGCTTCGAGCCCAGTATCAGATCGGAGCGTCATCTCACGTAGCCAAATTCGCTCAGAAATATGGCCTGGAGATCACAAAAGCCCAAACTAGAGGATATGCTTATAAACTTACTTACATCCCAGCTTGGGAGCCCCGCGGCTGCAGACACCCAAGCCCAGCCTAAGCCGTGCAAACCTTGGGTGAAGGCGAACGGCCAGTTGAAGGACGGCCTGCATGCCCAAATCCTGATGGCCTCAGGGTTATATTGGGATTGAAGCGGGATCATGTGCGCCCTTTTTAAAGGCATATGGATGAAGTGGGTGTTTCCAAAATAAACGCCCCTTTCTCGGACGCCATAATCAGGACTATAGTATATTGGGGTCTGTAAATGTCAGGCTACTCATTCAGCCTCGTGCCTTTCACTTACTCAGGTGGGGGAAGTGGACCCCAGAAAAATTGGCAATAGTCCCCGTATGTATCCCCATCATGGTACACACATGTACTCCCCCACCATAGAGTCTTCACGTAGTAGCCTCCGTTTTTGTTCCCCTTTTCCCAGCTGCCCCTAAACAACTGTAACCTCATGATTGCAGGAGAAGCCGTCATTCGTGCGAATTGACCGGGAAGCCCGGCGTCCTGACAGCAATGCATGGTTTGGGGAGGAATCCAAGAGGATCCCCTTGAAGTAGTTGATCCTGCACATGGATACTCAGGGGATTATATTCCGGTCTTTTCGTAAGGAAGTTACATCCCTACAGTTAAAGGTTAAAGCTTTCCGGGGTTCCTAAGTGGGCCGCTGTCGCACAGAGTCGAGTCCCATTGCAATCCGGGCCTCAAAAAAAGTTGTGTTATTGCTCTTTATCCCCTCTGCTCAGGGCATTAAAAAACAGAGCATAACTTGACATGACAACCTTTCATGTGAAGTTTGTTTTGGAGTGGTATAGTTAGCCTGTACCCCAAAGCGTAACAGTCCCACAACAAAGAACATAGGAGCCTTTGGGTAGACGAGGCTTTGCTAGGGCCCTGCTAGAGGTGCCGTTTCAGTTCTCCATCCAATGAAGCCAAGGATTGCTGGCATCTTCGAAAGCAATAGCCCCAGCAGACATCGGCTGTTTCCGATTCATAGCGCAGGCATGCAGGAGGTCAGAAGCGGCGAAGCCTCTTTCTGGCAGGTGTTGGTCTTGATGGGGCCAAGATGGCGACATTTACCAACCCAGGTGGGCAGCTACTAGATACTAACACTTATTTTTGAACATCATTCAAGAGTGAAGAGACTCAACATCCCTGGTTCTTGAACCGATCGCTTCCGCCGCGCAGATTTACAGCCTCCTTCTGAAACCTCAAACAACAAATAAAAGGCCGCAGAAAAAAAATCAGGCAAAACCCCAGCACGAATCATGCAGGTCCTCTGGAGGTACTCGTGCGCAAGAAGACGGAGGGCGAGGCGAAGGGGAGTATGCAAATGCTAGGGCATTCCAGGCTCAGGATTTAATCGCTGGGCAAGGGCTCGGATCTGGCGGAGTAGCTGCCGTCCTGAGACACTTACTTGCATTCTCCAAAGTTCAAAGGGACTCAATGGACAATGAGCAGGCATGGGTTGACGATGTTGCCTGCTACTCAGTCATCTGCATGCTTTGTGCGCACAATCCCTAGCAGGTTGTTTGCTGCCATTCCGTACGTACTACCACGGTAAGCTACAGAGACACTGCAGCAGTCATGGATGCCATTTTGAGCTGACTCTGCCACAACATCGAATTAAACGCGGATCAACATTGATCCAGATTCCCAAGTGCTTCAATGTCCTTGTACTGCGGTACTAAACTTTGGGTCGCCGTTAGCTTCCATCACATCATGACGAGTGTGGAAGACACTGTCCCAGAGTCTCTGTACTATATCACGTTGCTGTCAACATATGACTGTCTCCTTGTCGCAAGTATGCCTAAGTCGATAGGTGCTGAGAGAGGGTACGGGTAGGGGCGTGATCTCTGAGTTATGGATGACGTCACGCTCTCTCCGCCAGTCCTTTCCCTCCGAAAGGACCTCAGTAGTTCATTCACGCGGTCGAGACCTAAACCTATTCAACGGACAAGGTATAGTCAACAAACCAGCGACAGGAGTATAAGTTTTGCTGTGCATCAGCTGTAAGCCAAAGTGAACTTCGGAGCCGCAGTTCCTTACCCGGTTGATTTGGAATACCAGCGTGCGCCCACCTCGCCACTCTCGCAGCTGGAGGGAAGATGTGTTTGGAGCTTGAAACATGTGTTCAGCGGCATGAAGTTGAATCCCCTTCTGATCGCTATGTCGATGTTGCTGCCGCGCCCAAATCTTAACACGAGCATTGGCCAAACCTGCCGCGTCCATCCTTGACCGTTCGCAACGTCGCAAATATTACCGTACTGCCAGATAGCCTCATTCTGGAGGTCAGAATCAGTCACCAGTTGGGCAGCTTAGGAGCTTCGTGCGCCCGACTAAGCAGAGAGTGTTTTAGAGATGGTCAGGTGGCCAAGTGCCTGGAAAAATTTAAGCTGTAGGCGTGCAAACTCAGCAGGCTTGCCTTCTGACTGGACGCACGCAACTGAGACAAGCACTGACTTCTGATTGCAAACTGTGTAGATGACAAAACTATGCAACCTGACATGGGCAAGATCAAAACAGCGTATTGCCCCGCAAATCACAGCCCGTGCGAACGCATGTTAAACAAAAGCTCTGCGGAACGACACTGCAATGCCTTGTTGAGATATGTTCGCTGCCCTTCAGCAAGACAATGACAAAAAATCTTTGATGTTCATCAGCAGTTTTGTCAAGCCTTGGGCAAACAGTCTGTCATATGAGCCGGTGCCGCATTCGGACAGTAAAATAACTGACACCTGGATGTTTCAGAAGCCTTTGCTGAGGTCAGCACCCTCGTTGCCATGCTACCCGAGGGCGTTGCCCACGCAGAGCGGAAGGTTGCAAGGGCCCTATCCCATGCTTCATGCGTTCAATTCGTGCACAACCCCGGCACCAAGCATGCGTAATCAGTAGTTAGCAGGCCAATCACCAAACATTATCCCTCGTAGCCTCGGCTGGTCAGGAGATGGATGAGAACACCAAGCATGAGCTTGAAGAAGCCCATGAGCAAACGCTTCACAGGCGCGTGGCTTTTTGTCTCGAACGCATCATTTCTGAATGGGAGTTCTTCAATTAACAGTAGCGGGTGGCTTGAGATCCAGTGTGGCTGGGAGACGTAACAGGGCCACAGGGTCTGTGCTGGGCTTTCATGGCAGGCAGCAAGAAAAAGGCAAGCGCAAGGGTGCCGGCCTGAAGACTTCGATCTGATCCAAGAGCGAGGCAATATCTAATAATAAGATAACATATAATAATAGTACGAACAAAAATATTATCAAATATTTAATAGTAAAGATAGGAGTAATTAATAATAACAATACTAAAAGTCAAAATAAAGGGCACCCTAAATAGGACCACACAGCTTTCTATGCGTGTCTTTTTTGTAGGGTCTCTCATTGTGCTGAATGTCGGACATCGAGAAGAGACCAGAGCATAAACGCATATGCCAGGCGCTCTTGAATTTTCTGATTGCACATCACTGGACTTTTCAGCCAATATCCCTACTTGCCTACCTACCTACCTACCTGCCTACCTACCGTGCAGCCGCTGTTTGTTCATCTATCAATCCTTGCACCTTTCCATCATCGGGGTGTCCTCTACCTGACCTCCTGGCTGTGAGAAAGGCGGGCAGCTTGTTCGAGGTACCCGGACCCAAACCGACCAACCGAAGCCCAGCAGCGTCGCCAGTTGAACTCATCTGACTAGCATGTATTTGGTTGGGGTTTGCCATCTTCGTTGCAGAGGGATTCACCGAAGAATGACCTACTGGTTCATGAAGTCTTTAGAGATGCCGCTGGCACTTGCAAATCAAACCGGCAGCGGCGCAGGAGCTATGCGAATGGATCAAACTGTCTCAAGACATTATTCACATGGCCATTACAACCTTCGGCGGAAAATCTAAAAGGAACACACATTCGCACTGGTATTGGGCCAGGATTGTGATCTCGGCACAGCCTTGTATTGAGGTGGCGGCGGCGGCAAGGGCAAGGGCAAGTCCGACGACGGGTGCTACAGCTGTGGTGGCCAACCCCTGAGGGGCATCGTGAGTAACCCCATCCCCGTACACATGAACCTTTGCACCCCCCCGAACATGAGTTTCCAGTGGTATGTTTGCGCGCCCGTGCATTTCGCAAATGGCAGGAACTACGCGCAATCAGCACGTAATTCCGTCGCACTACACAAAGAAGGCTCATCATCAGGGGAATGGAGTGTTTTCATCTAGGGGAGGTAATTACTCCAAGAATAGAGCAGCACTGCTGCTGTCTTCATGCGAAGCATTGAGCAGAGACAGCTCCACACTAAAAGCCACTCTTCAGATGGAACTACTTAGAGCACTGCATGAGGGACTTGGCCATGGATTTCACGATCGGGAATAAAGAGCGATTGCTATAGGGATGCATTCCTCCTCTCCCTGCAAAGCGCCATGCAGAAGAGCCTGTCAATCATGAGGATATGGTCACCTGGCCCGCGAGTGCCCTGAGTCCAACGGCAAGGGCAAGGCCAGCCAACAAGCTAATATTCCAAGTGGGGATACCGACCCAAGATATTACATCATAGGATAATACCCAAGGTATTATATCATAGGCTAATCATAAGGGTTATGTCGGGAATAATGAACAAGAAAATGGAAACATAAGGTATTTAGTATGGAGTATCCGTTTGGCTACAATTTGCTTATAAGGAGAACGAAGCCTTGCTGGCTTCCACCAAAACAAACACTACTCCATACCTTCCGCAATGAAATGTGGAACTCCAGACCCTTTTTAAGAGGACGGTAGTCTTGGTAGGGCCCCTTTTTGGATTCCATGTTAGTTTGGGGGAGTGCAGGGCTTGGGATTCAGCAGTCGCCCCAGACTGAATTCCCTACTTCAGTTCAATAGCTCTAATTAGCAAGAGCTCCAACAAGTAGGGCCTTTTTTGGGTGAGTCCCATGACAAGTAATGTCGTAGACTGGGGCCGTGACGGGTACCTTGACGGAGTGCGTACGTGGGCCCGAACACTTGAAGAGCTTTCTCTCTCGCCAGGATCGTGGGGGAGGCTATGGTGCCCAGGAGTGCTACAACTGCAAGGCTCCTTGAGCCAATTTTTGCATGGTCATGTTGGCAGAATCCCCACAAGTATGCAGAAGAAGACGGAATCGGGCAGGAATCTATAAACGGGGGGCTCGATGAAGGAGGGACAATGAACTCCAGACACCGCTAGGGAAAGCAGACTGAACGAATCCGACCCGCACTTGCTACGCATCTTGCTGAGTTGCCTTGAACCGAAGCTAGCACTAGATTTGCAGGGGACTGGCCATATCTCGCGCGACTGCCCGGAATCCCGTGGCAAGGGCAAGGGCTTCGGCAAGAGCCGCACCTTGGACCTCCAAGCGCCAAGTGCCACTGTAGGCATCCAGTCTTTCTTCATGCAGCTTGTCTTAGAAGAAAGGCAAGGGCAATTCTCCCATGGTCGCGAGATAGCCACAACACAGCAGTGCGAGTTCATAGCTCTACTTGCCAGCTCCGAAGTGCAAATCAACAGCCAAGGCGGCAAGGATGATTCCTGCTATAACTGTATCTTGGATGCATGCATCCCCCTATGCCTGTGGGGTAGGCTGTTGAAAGAACGAACGACCCACTGTCAGTCAACGTATTCTTTGATTTATAGTTTGGTCTGGGCTGCCGCACATGTCAAACTGAGGCTCCAGGGAAAATTAGTTGGATTGCGTGCTGTACAGTATGCAAGTGTTTCATAGGCAGAAACCACAGCCAAGATTCTTTGAGCCTTGTTCAGAGGCAGGACATCTTCCACTGCCCATGCTGAGGTGGAGAGCATGGCCACATGGCGCGTGAGTGCCATGAGGCGTGGACTGCTCCATCGTTCTGTAACAGAATTCTGGCTTTTTGACTATCCTGACAGGAGCGAGGCAAAGGCAAGAACTGAGAAGGCAGGAGCATGCTGTGGGATGATAAAGCCACAGGCACCGTTTCCTTGCAAGTCATGGAGAAGGAACGGAAGTCATGAGAATTAAAGAGGTCTCCTCTTGCCGATGAGGCACATTATTTCGCGCCAGCACTCTGAGGCCATGGCTCTACCACACGTGCATACGACTCGTGTACAGCTCGACTCCGAGGCGCGGTCAGGGCCCAGCCTGGGCCTAAAACAGTGGTGGAGTCTGTTAAAATTGAATCTTGGAGACTGTCTCCAAAACTCTGAGCAGGGGGCAGCCTGTATGGGGCTACCTGGCACGTCCTTGTTTCTCCAGTCTGGAGCTGAGAACGCTCGCGACCAGCCATGATATGAGCTACTGACAATATTAGGCGGCTTAGCAAGGGACCGTTGAGGGTGGACATTGGGTCCCTGTTGTGGTTTTGTGAATTCCTTGATGTTTTCGACCCACGGCCTGCACCTCATCACGCAGCGTACATCACCTGAGTTAAGGTGCCCGCAATCACCTACACAGACCCCCTAAAAAATCCGAAAAATGGAACCTCCTAGTGATGCCCTAGTTTCCCCAGTGTAGCAATGGGGTTAGTTTGGGGGGTTCCAGTTTTATCCTTTCGCGGGTCTGGGTACACAAATGAAGCAATGTGCATCAGACCTCAAAGGGGCATGGTTTGACAGGATGGCCCCTCATACCAGCAGCCAATCAACCATGACTACATACATTTCGAAGTCTCTCAGCGGAGCATTCCACAAGGTCGTTGGCTCACCATTCACATCTGCCCTGACTCAACATGCGGCGGTCATTCCCAGTCTTTGACAAAATTGAAGGTCAACTCTGCTCAGTTTACACAGAATGGCTAGTGTGAATAAGCCATCGTTGCAGACATGAGCTATCATCACCACGCCGACCTCAATTTTGGAACATTCCCTCACTGCGTGACATTGTCCTGGTCCTCGCTGAGAACGGGATCTTCTAACTCGAAGTGCAAAACCTGCAAGCACACAAAGCTCAAATGGTGGACATGACTGTCTATGCTTTGCCGCTGCAAACCCAGATTCCTGCAGCGAGACACCAGACATGTTCCGCAGCCGTAGCTTTTGACTGCCGTCTCGTGATTTGCAGGGGCTCTATTGCCGGAAGGAGCCTGTAGCTGAGCAGTACTTCAGACATATTAGATTTTGTAGTTTCAAGGTCACATTGCAAGGCATGTGTCTCAAGACGCAGCCCTCGTGCTGTGTCCATCCTGTGTGATGGGGCCTCCTGCCGTTTCTGAGCCAATTCGTGGAGCATGTCAAAATCAGATTCGCTTGCAGGCGCCTGAGGGTATACAGTTGGAATCTGCTTAGAGTAGGTGCAGGAACTGGAGGCGTGAACCTTTGGCTTGACATGCTTGACGTCTGCAGCGTTGCACGCATATTCCGCGAACCGGAAGCCTGAAGCTGCAGATAGATCTGATCTGCTGAATGAAGTTGTGTCAGAGTACGCCCCCCCTCCCCTACCATCTACTCAGCATGAAAAGTTCAATTCTAAGAGAAACAGTTGGCAGCTAGAAAGGGTTCCTCTGGTCTCTGGACTGGCAGCGCAAGTTTTAACAGCACTACAGGGCGTATGTGCTTTGTGTATAGCGGAGACGAGGCAGAAGACCACCTCTGAAACAAGGTAGCTAGACAGTGCGCCATTCCATTCAGAATGGATTTTGGCCGGGTCTTTTTCCTTGGAGCCGCGCATAGGTGTTCCTGAACGCCGCTACTGCCTGCAATGGGAGGAAAGGCCCTTCTTGTCTCCAACTCGATGGGTGAAAGACCTTGTAAATCAATATTCGCCTCCCCAACATGCAGTACAGAAGCCTCCCTTGTTGCAGGCAAGGAAAGAAACTGTGTTCATTGAGCAGGGGATGCAGGGTTGTGGTCACAGCCGTAGCGAGAATGCAATGGGCCTGAATGCAAGTAGACTTCAACAGAAGGACAGAGCTCATCTTGCGGCAGCTCCTGCGAGTCTGCAGACTTGCTAACCTGAAGGCCAAGCGCAGAAACAGAAAGGATGGAGTCGTACGATACAAAATTGTTTTGTAACTTGTGCTGTGCTGCAAGATGCTAACAGGCTGCCGAGCGCCCAACGCATCCCTGGTTTGTGGGCGAGAGATCCTCTGAAAAGCTGCAGCAAGTGTTTGCACTTATGAACATTTCATGGCTATTTTGCGCTTTTGCAAGGCTTTAAACTCAAAGGCGCCACGCCCACTACTCTACGTGATTCTCTGGTTATTGCTGCCAGCCGACGCCCGGCATACTTGATGCAAGCCGGAGAACTTCTCGCTCCTTGTCCTATCAAGAGTCACGCCTGTGTCCTTTAAGATTTTGCTGCTGGGTGAGACGCCTCAAGCATTTGCCACACCAGAAACTCAAAACCCTTGTGATTTGATTGCAGAGCTAGGTAGGAAAATTCCGGCCAGGTAATGTACAATATTCCCTTAGGATCATCATGATGTGACTCGTCATTTGCAAGCCAAAACACAAAAGCGGCCCACCTTCAGCAGCAAACCCACGGCGCTCTTAAGAGGCAGTCGCCTGGTTGTGTTAGGAAAACTTTGAGCAGGATTGGTAAGAAAAAGATGCACGGGGGTTTGGCTAAGTTGGAGCACCCCGTAAGGAACTCTGGGCTATATTGGGATGATGAGGATCCTACTTGAGGATTCTTCAGACCTTTCCTGAGAAGCTCCCGCATGGAAGGCTGAGTCTCTTACTTCGAAGTTAGCAGCGCAGGGTCTCTTGCGGGGAGAAGATGGCAGCCTGCCTTAATGACAAAGCTTATAGTGCCACCCATGATAGACCGGAGTGCACCTGAATGCTTCTGCAGCTCTTCATCCTCAAGCACAACAGCCGACAGCACGGCTCGGCTTCCTTACTGCCCGGGTGAGCTGCCATGCTTGCTCGACGCCACGCGGCTGAAGATCACCAAGCACCATACATGGCTCTTCATGGCACAATGGTCTCTGCACATAGACTTGAAGTATGAGCTGGCAGCTGGTTGTGCACAACAGGTTTGGCGAAGTTTTGCCCCACAAGGTTGCTTTCTCGTACATCTTCTACCGCTGGCATGGCTCCTTCGGGTTCATGCAGACTCTTCATGCGCCTTGGCAGTGAAGAGGTGCAGGAGCCAATGAGCATGATATCCAAGTCATATTGACTACAACAAACATGAAGCAAAACGCAGGCTTCGTCCAAAAGCCACCAAAACGGAAGTGGTGTTCACTTAAGTTCCAGCTACTACACACGCTGTTCCATGGCCGAGGTGAAAGACACGAGGTGCCGAGGGGAAACGCCTTGCTTTCAGTCAAGGTGGGCTTGGCTCTAACGAAGAAGCGGATCTGAGTATGCGTGTAGGAGCGCTCCTGTCTTCAGTCAAGTCCCATCCCGAGACAGGCAGAGACGGCGCGCAACGTCATCGAGACCCTGGAGACTGAGACGGTGCACGCCGCTCACATGCGATTGCTTTGCAAGGGCTAGCATTGGCACCAGGTTTCAATCTAGAGCATTTTGCACTCAGTCTGACGAACCGGCAGACGTTGCGGTTGCTATCAGGCTTGGTTCAGAAGCTGTTGGACTTGCGTTTGACTTCCCACAACGCTTTGTCACCTGCAGTTTAACCTCGCTTGGAGAAAAGGGGAAACGCTGTTGGTGAAGATATGTTCAGAGTATAGGGATGTTCTGGACTTGGGTCACCCCTGCAAGATGACAGCTCTGCTGCCAAGGACATCTTTGAGGGTCTGAAGGCGACCTTGGTACTTGCAGAGTTGCAAGCTCATGCAGACTTGTGCAAGGGCATGGACGTGAGGTGTAATTTTCAGAGCCCTACTTGCGCGCCAGTCAGGATCCAAGTGCCAATATCTCAAGCGCGTCCAACACATCCTGGGGCCAGGCAAGTTCATGCATGCTGTTTTTTTGGTTCTTGGCAAGCCTCTCGAGTGTATGCACGATCGTCGGGAACCAGACATCGTCATGCGAAGGTCAACGAGAGCTTGCAAGACCTGGTGAACAATGTCCTCCTGGCTGACATCAATCAGACACAGAACCTTCCGGACCCAGAAGGCAACTACTCGGATCCGCAGACGCTGTGACGCATGGAAGCCGGATTTCTGAAAGCCACAGGCACAAAAGCTTGTATCCATGGCCCCCTGCACTTGAAAGCACTGGCCTTGCATAAGGAACCGCACTGGTTTGGGACGACTGGCGCAAAGCTTGGAGTTTCTATACCTGAAGGCCTCCTTCATCAGAGCCAACTTGAGCTTTAGTCAGGTATGGCTTGTTGGAACCCTCTGGCGATTCCCATCCCTCCTACAGGCCTATCAACCCAAAAGTCAGCGAAGGTGTCTAGGCGAAAGGCATCTAAATCTTGGTACTTGCTGGCAGCCGTTCAGTAGCTTTGTTATTAAAACTACCTGCCGAATGTTACCCTAAGGCTCAGAACAATACGTAATTCTTCCTTGGGTGGTGGGGTACATGAGAACCCCATACCAAGGAAACCATAACGATCCGTAGCAACCTTAAAAGGAATTACATGGGGGTGGAAACAGTGGGGGAAGATATACTATAGTCCTCATTACAAGGGCCCCTAACCTCTGAAAATGTCCGCTATGGCTGTGGCGATTGCCAGGTAGCAGAGCTCGAGACTGCGGTAGAGTTGCAGAGCCTCTGAGTTGATTCAACAGTTTGGCCCGTTTTTGGAAATCCTAGATGATAAAAGGGCACCTACTAGAATGAGAACTCTAAACAGAAACAGAACTCTGTCGACCTCCGATTGTGCACACAGTGGCCATCACTCAGCTTGTTGAACATTGTCTTGGCTTCTGAAGTCACATGCATCATTCGTGGTTGTCGGCCCAATTCAAATGGAGACAATGGATCTCCGATACGGGTAGCTCGAGAAAAGCTGTGTATGTTCCTCGTTTGCGTTGCCCCTGGTCCAATTGCAAGGAACATTGAGTTGCAGCTTGCCCATCAGCCGCTTGATTTGCAAGCTGGTCCTCTGTCAGAGCTAATTGCGTTGCTCTAGTGAACCTGAGAATTCTGGCTCTTTTCGCAACCCCAAACTTCTGTTCGGATAATGAATCTTCCTGGGTAGAGGCGGTGCCACTAATCAGCCGTTTCTCTCCTGTTGTGATGGTTTTCCTGAGAAATTCCGGTGCAGCTACGGTAGGGCTAGTGTAGACAAGACTTGGTGGGGCATGCCACCGCGGACAATCTAGCTTCAATCATCTGCTTGCCTTGACTGACTCCTCGTAGTTGGCTGGCACGCTGTGATGACACCTCTCACGAACTTCCAGAGCTCATCCCCTTAAGAGATACTTTGACCCCGGTCAGGCAGGCACAGCTAGAGATACAGGGTCTGCTTCTCGGCAGCAAGCAGAGCCATGATGTTCTTCGAGCCCAAATAAATGGAGTTCAAGCTGGCAGCTTTCAACGACAGCTGCATGATGTCCCCCACATCATCTGAGGAAAGACCGCCTGGATCAGAAGGATGCGGCCCTCCGGCAACTGCAAGCAAAGCGCCTGGTACGAAAAAGGAACTTAAGCAGCTTGTTTCTGCTCTGGGGGTGAAGCTGCCATTTTCATTTTGAAATTTCTCTTCTGGCCGTATCAACACGTTCCCTTCGCCTCCGTTCATACCTTTGCCTCGCAAGCGTCCGGTCTGAACACCCATTGTGAGGCTCCGTCAGCATGCAGCTGAGCCTGCACATCATGATGCGGACGTAGCTTGGACAAAAATTCAGGGAAGGGGATGCAGGAGTGCAAAATCTCCACGTTTCAGGCCTAGGCTGCCAAGCTGCAGGGGTGGCCTATCGGCTTTTGAGTTCCACATTGGCCTGCTGCCCTCTCGTCGACATTTCTGAAGAGGTCCCGAGCTCTATCGTTTCTACACCTTCGCTTGGCCAGTCAGACAGAGCCAAAAAAAGTCCCGAACCCAAACCTGGAGTGCACACAAAGCAAGAGGCGATTATGGGCTATCTTAGCTAGCAGCTAGCGTGTGCCTGCAAGCATGCAACTGTCAACCTTTGCAGTGAGACTGCACCGTCAGCAGGTTCCTTTTGGAACAGGTATGAGGTAGTCACAGTCCCAAGAATCCCAAGGATCATGTAAATATTTGCTGTAGCGTGGTTCGCTTTTTGCAAAACGCATTCAAGGAAGGTTCCTTCACACACTGAGGCAGCCTTACTGGACGACAGGCCTCCTCCCATGCAGCAGAGGCATCGCAAGGCGGGACCGCAATCCAGAAGTGGAACCTGTCAGCCCAAATTATTACATACGATTTGGGTACTTGGACCCTTCAGGGAAGGCCAAAGGTCACAGCAGCTAGGGCTAGGGGAAGGCAGCGGCCTCAGAACCAGGAATGACAGTGCCTTCAAGAAGCCGGGAGGCTTGAAGTCAATGGTAGGATTCATGTGAGAATCAGATTTCCTGCGAAATGGATTTTGCAAGCTTTGTCACCAACTTGTGTGTTTGAGTGCGTGGGATATCTCGTACAGGTGTAACTTACCGTGCCGCAACATGCTTTGATGCTACTCAAAGAAGGCGTTTTTGCTGCTGATACTTTTCCTTTTGCTAATGGCTTTAGTAGTCTTGTCAATACGGTTCTTAGGGTAACTCTAACTTATTTGTCCTTAGCAGGGAATAAGGGAATGAAATCGATATGAAATCCCTATATAATATAGACAGAGTATGATGAGTATTTTCGAGCGAGTCAGGCCTGGTTGGACAAGGGCCCGGAGCGACAGCAAAGGCAAAGACAGCGCATGGGTGAAAAGGCGTTGCTCGCTTCAATCCATCCCCTAAGGTCCAACATACTTATGGGTGGGATCCTTCCAGTGGTAGCTGTTATGCGTGTATTGTGGTGTAACTTTTCACAGTCTGTTAAAACCCGCCCCAGAATAATCATAATAATTAACAGTATAGTTGAGTACTGACGAAACGCGTACGGCAGCATCATCTCAATCTGATGCCGTGGACTTGCAGGGCCTTTTCAAGCTGCTTGCATTCGAGTGTCTTGCTGGCCAAGAGCAATACCCAAAGAGATACTTGTAGGTCGCTGTGAGTACGATGGACTACCCAAGTACCTAGATACCTGGAACACTGGCTTTCAACCGCCAAAACAAGGGGTGTCTAGGCAAACTGTGATGTGTACGGGGGGTATGCGGGTACATGAGTCGTGAGCTCCTTTTGGGTGTTTTGAGAAATTGGTGAGCTCCGAGATGCCGAAAGCATGGAGTTCCAAGCACACCCGAGATCTCAAACTGCTCAGAGAAGTCCTGCTACACAGCCCAAGGCAAAGCATCTTGCTGGAAGTACTGCGGAAGCACCATAGGCAGAGTCACAGGACACTTGCCTGAAGAAGGTCAGCCTTCAGTCAGACCTATTGCCACGGGCTCCTCTTCATTCGATTTGTTCCTGCAGAAGCTGGGAGTGGCTTCATGTCGGGTGGTGGCGCGAAGTGACAAAGACCTCACTTCCAGGAAACTGAGCGTGAGGGTTGTGTATCAAGACGGTGTCTAGTAGAGCTTGAGTTCCAACACCCTTTCCCACCTCTGAGCACCGCCACAGTAAGGCCTCATGTTCTCTAACGGAGTGGAGTGTGCCTAATCAGGAAAGATTGGAGCTCCAGCCCACCACAGCCGACAGATGCCGAAAAGCAGGGCAACTCTTCAAGAACGACAGGTACGCATCCGGGCAGATTTCTGTTGTCGCATTTGCTTATTGTCTCAGTCCTTCGAAGAGCTTCTGCTTGGTTGCCGTGAAGTTGTGGCTTTGTGCAGGTGGAGCAAGTCTGGCCCAGAAGCTGGGACAGAGAGCTCAGCGCAGTCAGAGCAGCAGCAGCAGCAGCAGCAGCAGCAGCAGCAGCCAGCAGGGTGGCAAGGCAGGGCTCGTAGCAAGCTTTCAGCAAAGCTTGCTGTGAGATTCCATTAGCCTTGCTGTGACCGCCAAGATGTAGGGCTGGCGGCGGCAGGAGCTCGACAGCTCGGTCTCCTCCAAGATTCCCGTTGTGGATGATGTCGTTGACGTTGGCGAGGAGCCCGGGTCCATGGCACACAGCAATAAGCTGCAAACCCTTGGATGATCCCAAGCAGTAGAACCGGCTAGTGGAAGTAGCTGTGCGAGACTCAAAGGTTTACGGTTGGGTTGCTGGTACTGCGCGCGAAGAGTCACCGTTGGTACATAGTACTGCCAGCTGCTGCAAAGCCCTAACTTGGAAGTCTTTATCAATCTCAAAAACACTTTTCCTTAGAGCTGTGCACGTGCCTGATCCTCTCCAGAGCGTGGGTGATGGCGTCGGGGACGTGGTGGATGCCACAGCCGACGTTGCCACGCTGCTTGGAATCAACTAGTGACCTACTGCACCTGCACGTGACTTTAAAGAAATAAGCCCAGACCTCATAGTTTGCTTTGTAATTCATGTTTATCCTGGAGCCTGCCATTTTGAAACAGGGACGGGGGGAAAGATAGGGGGGGAGGGGCAGTTTGCTGTGTAATTCATGTGTATCCTGGGCCCTGCCATTTTGAGAACCCTCGGCCATACTCTTGCCGGCATTGTAGTTTGGTGGTCCCTGCGGACGAAAGCTCGGCCGACGGCACGCGATGCTGCAGGCGAATGTGTCGTTTGCCGAGTGTCTGCACCACGGCCAAGCAACATGCCCAGTGCCTAGCTCCCTAGATGATCTTCTGTGTGTGACATCCTCTCTACAGAACACAGCCTCTTTTGCATCCTGAACTTCAACCTGCGAACACGGGAACATGGTACATCCGCTTCAGCTACTCAGGGATGGTACTGGGCTGGTCGGGGATGCCCTCACCGATGCGTACGTTGCTGCAGCGGACAAGGCTTTGATGCTGAAGTGTTGTTTTGGCGGTCTTCCTGTGGGTCGATTGTCACAAAAGTCCAGCCGTCTTGAAGTCCACCCTGTGTTTCCATGCAGGTCGCCTTTGTTGCCAACACTGTCATTACAACTGTGGAGCAGGCCATGAAATGCACAGCAGGTCGCGTCATTCCTACCGCATCCAAGAGTCCCAGGCCGTGGCCATCCTTCTGGGTGGCTTTGATTTCTCGGCTGGCTGTGCCTGGGAACAGCGAGATTTCGTGGAAGCGCATGGCAGATTCAAGAGGATGGTGTGTGCAACCAGGTCTCTTCAGGTGCGTAGAAGACTTTTTACACTTAAGGCCCTCACTGGACATGGCCTACACTGGATGCGCCTTGGCCAGACAAGTGATTTTAGCTTGACAGGAAATTAGATTGGCCTTGGGATGCTTAAACATGTTCCCATTCATCTCATAAAGGCCGTATATACTAATATACAGTAAGCACCACAGTATATACTCGTGTTTTTTACCAGTAAGCTGCTTCGAGGTCTCCAACACCGGAATCAGCGTGGGTTTCGGCAGGCACTTCGAATCAAAGCCTTGGGCATCCAGAAGCGCTTGGGTTAGGGATTATAGTATACCTCCCAAAAGACAACTACAGGCTGCATCGCTCCTTTTCTGTTTCGATCAACCGTAAGAAGACAGTAGCTTACATTTTCTCGTCCCTCCGCCCATTCCCTGATCACGCACACGAGGCAGTCCTGCGAGGTGGTACTGGTTGGCCAGCGGTTGACCCTTTTCGACTTCAACTGGGGCACCCTCACAGTGTGCCTTGCCCTTTACTGGTGCTGAACGGGTAGTGGAAACAGATACTACTATAGGGGATTGTACACAAAGCTTTGCGGATGTTGCTATTCAGGATGGTTGCTCAAGTGGTTATTCTTGGCCGCTGTCACAGTTGGCATGGTTGGGCTGGCTTGCGTACAAGCGCCTGGAGCAAAGAAATTCAGGAACTACCCCCAGCCGATCGCTGCCATGGTGGCACTGGGGAGCAACCTGGTAAACTGTGACTGGGCACGCACTATACAAGGGAATAGCTAGTCGCTTTTTTTGTGCTCTGCTGAAGTCTTGCAACCACAGTTGCGGCCAGGCTTGTGATAACACTGGGACAAAGCATTTCCATTGTCCATCTCAAGAAACAATCACAATGGAACTGGAGCCCTGCTATGGCCCTGGGAAATGAGACGAGACTGGTAGTTCTAGCGGTCTGCCTGCCGGCCAGGTATCAGCGGAGGCGGCCCAGCGTTTGATGTATTCAAGCGCCCTATCTGGTTTCTCCAGTGATGGCAGAGGGCTCTTCTCCGTTCACCAAGGTGCGTGGCCGTTTCAATCGGCGAAACTCTGCTTCAGGCCTCTTCTTTGCTGCGGTGAAGCCGCAGCCTGCAGATGTGGAACATGCAGGGAAAGAGCCGCCATGAAATTTCAGCAGACGGCGGTTTTGCAGACACCGTATAGAGTGTCGGCAGACAGCAACAGCTAGTTACCAGTTGCGGTGTTCCGTGTGTAATGAGTTTTTCTGCGAAGCCTATGAGAGACAGGTCGTCCCACCTTTCAGCATCCTTACGCAACTCTCCAGAATGCTGTCCGAGCTCCTTGTCGCCAAGGGGCAGAGGGAAACTTGACTGGCCACGATGTTGTTGCGGTTGCAGCGGAGCCTGTAACAGATTGAAAGTTCATGAGCTTGCTTCGTAAATTATGATCTTGAACATTGGAAGCTGGCACTCAAAATCTGCCGAGCCTTTCACTGCCTGTTAAATTGCAGAGATCATACTCTGCAAATCCTGGCGTAGAGATCAGCTGCTTCTGAATCACTTTCAGGTTCCTGGCCTTCTTTGCCCAGCTAGCTTCTACGGCAATCACTGCAGCCCTGGACGACACCACCAGCTTGGTGCAAGAGGCGATGCATCTTGTGTTGTTGCCAGTTCCCATTTGTTTCAGTGGTTTCTGGTCTCCCTGGCAGCTGCCGCAAATGGGCAAGATTGCCTCAGCCCTACCCTCCACATCTCAGGCACTGCAACACTCCGCAAACTGCCAAATTTTGGTAGAAGTGCTTCAGTATCAGCACAGGTAAACATGATCAATGGATCTTCGTGGCAAAAGAAAGTGGCGGTTGCTGGGTGCTGCGGCTGTTTTTGCTGGCGGTGGTGTTAGACTGTTAGGGTTGGTGATGGCGTTGGCAACCTGATGTTGTTGCTCAGCGCTTTAGAACTCCGCAGTCGCTAACAGCAGATATCAATATCCAACATTGTGGATGGAAAAGCGGTGAATCCGTATAGATTTCCCTGTAGAAGCACCACATGATGTATCCCTATGATGGCAAGGAGCACCCATGTTCCCTGCCCCACTCCCTGCTAAGCACCAGTAAGCCCAGCATGCAACTAGTGGCCCCGCTCTTTCGCACCTCAAAGCAAGGGCTACGACAATCTGAACGTCCAAGACTTGATGTCACAGGAAAATTCTCAGGGCTTACCATATCAAAATCGTCGGGCTAGTACTGTAGCAGACGTCCTGCCCAAGCTTAAAGTGCCAACCTGCTTTCAGCTTGTGGTTCAGGAGTTATGCAACAGTCCTTCGGCTATTTGATCTATGCATTGATGCCAACAGTTACTAGTCCTTTACATGGCCCACCGGCATCAATGATTGGAGAGGCAGTCAAAGTGTCAGCCTTTCCAACAAGTGGACAACCTCCCAGGCCAAGGGTCTCGCATCCGTCTTCTTTGCTGCATTTGCGTGCAATTGAACCCTAATCCGGGCTTTTGTGTGGCTTTGCTGTGTGTTCTGCTTGCTTTCGCATGCTGCATTCTTCAACCTGAAGCTGTCATGTCAGTGATTGCACGGCTTCCAGTTCCCTGCTGCGAGTGCTTGCGCATGTGCAAAAGTTGGACCAACTTGACTCACTGAATGTTGAGCTGGGAACTTGAACTTGCATGGTCTACATCATCCAGATTGATCCATAAGCACAGCTGTGGCGTACGATACCTGACTTACCTCTAGAAGCCATTGAAGACTGCGAGGTTGGTCAACAGCCGCCGGGGCGTCTCTGCGCACATCCGCAGGCAAAAGTGCTCATCTGTGTCATGCCGTTGCAGTTGCCTTAAATGTCAAGAATGGATCTGAGGCATGAGTCCCTGAGAAGGGTCCCCAAGAAAGCCGACGCCTTCGTGCCTTGACGATAATGGGAAGCACGTGTTCGGTCCAAGAGTCCAAGAGCCCCACCCAGCCACTCAAGACCCAATGATTTTGCTGCAGATATATTCCTCTATAAGCTCTGCCAACACCCAAGCTGCAGCTTTCTGTTCAGAGTCATTGGCACCATACGAACTAGAGTTCCGGTGATTGTCTCTGCGAGAATTATGCGGCGTCTTCTTACTCGCAGGCTTGGGCTATCATGGTAAGACTTCCCGCCAGAAAACCCACGTGTGCATGCAGCTCGCCAAAGCATTTTGTCAGGCGTCCTCACATGCCCTGTCAAACTGTTAGGATTACAACAATTTAGAACAATGGTACCTAGACTGCATAAGCCTTCAACTCGCAGCATCCATGTGGTGTGCTGTGCATAAGGTTCAAACGAATGCAAGCGTCCACGCACGTGAGGAGCCAGATGCAACTTGGGATGCAATCTGCACTTCGAGTTGCACTTAGTGGGGCAAGTCTACTGGGCTGCAGCCGAGCCAAATCACCTAGGATACCATGGCTACGGGAGCGCTTGGCTTCGCCACCACAGAGGCTGGGATCTAATTCACAGCCAAGAACTGCTTTCTTGATGTGTGTGGCTTTGCAGCCCTGTCCTTCCATTGCGGTAGGCCATGCCGTATGCCTCAATGCTGATCACGCCGGATGGCCAGCAATTTGAGATGTTCAGGGTCTCGAAAACAGTTCTATTCTCCCCGAGACCCAAGAGAGACACAATGAAAGTGCGGTCGCCATGGTGACTGGAGCTGCTGGTTGCGCTCTGCAGCTGAAGTAGAGTACTGACTCAGTGTCCGTGAACTGAAGCTGGCAAGCCTCAGAATCCCAGGCAGTTTGGGGGCGATGAGTTTGACTCTGGCTCCTGTCTGGGCTTCGCACCGAAGCGCCTTGGCTCCCACAAAAAGCTAGGCATAACTTAAACACCTTGCGTTATGCAGACGAAACTACTCAGGGTTCTGCTTCCCGGCAGGCACAGAACAGGTGCCGACGGCAAGGTCACAAAACGAGACTGGCAGGCCACTGCCCGGCACGGCTATTCGTTCTGGAAGGAGAGGTCTTAATCCCACTCTTCAGGTGAAATAGGCATGGCTTGTTGAACTCCATGTATGATAGGTGATATCCCTAGAGCTGAGATCTGAGCGTTCAATGCACACAGTTGTAGATACGGGCTGTCCCTCTGGTATACCAGCCTCACAACAGGATGGTATCTAGAGTTATCAACACCTCCAATGGGATGGAATGCGCAAGGCTCTACCAAAGGGTTCGGGCAGCTACGTAGACGGCAACAGGGCCTGTGTTTATCCCTCACAGCCATAGGTTTGGAAAGCTCCCACCCACTTCCAAAACACTCGGCGACTTTCAAAACAGTGCACAGGTACCCAGCCCTGATAGCCACGATTTCGTCAAGCTGGAGCCATGGGCTGTGCCCTGCGATAACCAGCAGCCTGGCAGCATGGAAACCCTGGCATCGCGAGGCAGGAAGCACCCTGAGGCAGATGCGAAGCAAGTCCACATGGAATTACTGGAAGCTAGACCTTGCTCCGTACGACATCGGAATGGCACAACCAGCAATTTTCAGCAACTACAAGCATGGGTGGCAAATCTATGTGGTTGATAGTCTCTTCGTCCTGTCATATTGCATAGCCCTACTTATGCTCGTTGGGTTCTGCCTCTCCATTAAGAGTTTGCTCGCACAAGGCAACTAACCTATTGGCAATGAGTTCTTTTGCGAGTTGAAATGCTTCCCGGCAAATACTTGTGCAAGACAATAAAGCTCGTTTCAAGTGTGTTGCAAGACTTTCCAGCAACTCCTGAGCATGGCAGGAAATGGCATGAAGGAGGTAGGTGAATGGTGCAATCTAAGGATTGTTTCCTGCATTGTTGATTTCACACGAGGACACGCTTCAATGGCAAATCTTTCCTGCAAAATCAAGCATTCGTCCGAGAAAGTCAACAATCTCCGTTTGAGCCTGCAGACGTACAGGCAGAGGAGAAGGTCCATTCATGCTGCTTGCTTCACCTATCACTAAGGTGGGCCAAGGACAACCCTGACAAGTGGGAAGGCTGGTGTCCTTTGGTATTCCAGAGATTTGTTTGAAGCCCCCGCCAATTGGTTACCAAATCTGTGAAGCAGCCAGCACACGTACAGGGCGATGTTAGACACGGAGACTGGGTTATGTCCGTCCATGTCCTTCCTGGACAATTGCACAGGCTACTCTTTCTACACTTACGAGTCTGTGATTGAGAAGCACTTCGGCGGCACTAAGGCTAATCCATAAAGATGTGTTGCCTGCATTCCTTTCTCGACGCTGTACAAACGCCGCAAACGAAGATCCCATTTGGATCGCATTATATCGCATCCTTGTCCTGTGCGCTGGCCTGCATTATCCTCCTTGCACAAAGAAGTGGGGCGCCCTCCTACCCTTGCGAGCAGGCTCTTGCGCCAAGGCTAGAGCACAGAGCCTGCAGCTGCGTACTGGTTCGCCGTGCAGCCCTGTATGGGACACGGACTGTGCACAGGTCTGCATGTATGCAATCATCAAATAGACAGGCCCGTGCAGGTTTGTGGTTGGGCCGGGAACCGACACAGGCCTGCGCACAGGCTTGTGCTATAGGGGTTTACGGGTCATGGAGTGGAATCGAAAAGCTTTGGGTCTTGGGCTTCAAAAAGCTGCCGCCATTCATTGAGTGAGGATGCCGACGCTCTCTGCCACTTCAACCTCAACAACAACATGACCCAGAGCACATGCTTGCTAGGCTGCTAAGTGCAGCAGACACGATTTCTCCTTTCTGTACGAAATGTCATTAAGGCAATACCATCAAGATACAAAGTGAGTAGCGTGATCTCATACGCATGGATATGTGCGGGCTTCAATGTGCAGACTCGTCGTGTGATTGATTCAGTACATGTTTGCGGAGATGTTCGTCATCTCCCCTGCACTGAATCGGCAAAGGTGCGTGGCCATCTCCTACAGCATGTCGGTGCAGCCAACCTTGGCTTTTGTGGGTGGCTGCTTGGCCAACGCCGGGCAAGCCAGTTGTTGTCGGGTAACAAAACAATCCCTTATTATTATTACTAGCATTGATATTATTATTGCTAGTTTTATTATTGTGTTTAGGTGTTGGACTCATCTTATCACAGCTGCCCTACCCCATGCATTGTCCTACGGCTACAACATCATGGGAGATATGCAGAGGTTAGACATTGGATTCGTGCCGGAGGGAGATGATAGCACATTCACCAAAGACAAGACGTCAACATTAACCCCTGAATCTAAACACTCTCGCCAACTTCCAACGACCATCAGCCCAGACAACAAATGAAAATCGCACATCTCATTGTCTCAAGAATTGCCACTTTGTGCTCCGATGTCTACCTTTGTCAAATTTGAAGCGGCAAGCTCGGGACAGGAATCCAGCTCAGGACTCGAGTTCGACCTCATGCCCGCTCCTCTTGCAGAGGTGACCACAGAGGTGGCGGCACTTGCTACATGCAGGTCTCCAAAAATTTGGGGGGTCCGGTCCTTCTTTGGGGTACGAAAAATCCAGATGACAGTTATTGGATGTGTTCCACGCCAAACACAAGTGAAAGGTTTGCTGGCCGGACCGCGTTTCTGCCCCAGACCTGAGCCTCATCGTGATGACAATCAGGACTGCATATGAAAGTAGTACTGTTAGAGTGTTGACTTCTGCAACCATTCCAACGGGGCAATATTCAGTATCAGACTTTCAGCGGAGTGCAACGGCAGTGACGGATGTGCTGAATACCAGCTACCCCGAAACTGCAGTGTGTGTTTGCCGCCGCCTAAATGTTGAGCAGTTGCAGGACAGGAGGCATTGTGCTGTTCAAGCGCCTTTGCATACAGAGTTTGAGTCCGCCGTGAACCATTGAGGTAGACCTACACAGCTGAGGCACACCATCCGTTTGCACAAGCGGTTTGGGAGTGACACGGGCTTCACATCAGCGAACATCAAGGACGCAGAGGGCGGCACAGCACAGCAGACCGGAAACCGCTTCATGTCAGGATGCCGTGGAGCGCGCCAGGAACTACTTCGGCAAGGGTACTGCCAGTGATGACGACAAGTCGCTGCAAGGCATTCCAAGCAGCGTTTGGGGTGAATGGCTTGCTTGCGAATGATTCCATGGGCCCAACTTGCAACGCTACTCACCCATGTAGGACTTATAGAAAGTCAAGAGTGGCATGCCGTTTGCAAAGCACCAACCCGCTCAGAGGGCTCCCTGCAGCATCAAGCTCTGTTGGAGGCATGTCGCGAACCGCGCTCAACCAGGTGTTGCCTCCGCGCCATAGTTACTTTTGACACAGCAAACTTGCATGAAGTATGTATTCTCGGCATGCATCACTTTGATGGCAGTTTTAGTGCTGTACTTTGCACATCTTGCTTGCTGTCACTCCTTGCTACGACAGCTGAAGCCAAAGCTCTCAACTGGGCAGGTGGAAAACAGCACCGACAGAAATTCCAAGGAATCTGAAGAGGCAAGGGGGTCTCGCGGCTTCGCACATAGAGTGAAGCAAGCTCCCAAGTTGATGCTGTGAGAAAGGACCTTTTCTCGAAGCACTCAACAGCAGGTGAAATCAAGCAAGACAGCACGTCACAGCTATGCTGGGAGCAACATCCCTTTGATGCAGGTGCTGTTCCATCCACAGCAGGAGGCTCTGTTTGTGCGCAAGCTCTGAGATTTGACTTTGAAGCAGTTGCCTCACACAAGTTGCATCATATCAAGCCTTTATAAATCAGAGGACTTGGTCCCAGTCCTTGCGCAGTCTTGGTAGTGGTTCAGTAGTTTAGTCCGCAGTCCTCAACCACATGGTCAGGAGCTCTACCTTGCTTCAGCTAAATACGATGCGCAGCTGGGCGTCAACATAACGCAGCGTTTCTCGGGGCAGGAGGCACCTTGGAGCTTTATTGAAGAAGTCGCCATCAGCCCCCAATGAGCGTTTTCGCAAGGCCACAGCACGGGTCCGCGCCGCCATGAGGCACGGTGCGGGGCCGTGCCATGCCGTGTGGTAGGGATGGATTGCTTTGAGGGACCTTGGAGTCAGGCAGTGTATTATTTCAATCCATTGGAAAATCTACCCTTTATAAGTAGGTTCCCGAACCCATTTGTACCTCCAAGGTCCTGCAAAATGCGGGTGCTTCACAAGTTTACACTGCTTGAGCCAGGCCCCGTCAGCTCGGCGCTCTACAAGAGGCTGAGGTAGGAAGAAATTGGGATTCAAGTTGTAATCGTATAGCAGTACTTGTAATGGTAGAAGAGAGATCCTGATATTCATGGGCAATGGTAGTAGCAATAATCGTGGCATGCACTAGTTGCTCAGTTTGCTCCAACGTGCCGACCTCTCTCTTCACTTGCTTCCTGTTGCCAGGAAGAGCAAGGTCTGGGAAAGCATGAGTTATTTGAGCTTAGCACCTTTACTGCAAAGGCCTTGCCAAATTTTGCAAGCATTCCTTTAGGATGTTGCAACGCAGTGAGTTCAGGTCAGCGACGTGAGTTTCAGAAGCAGTGGAGTGCTGTTCCAAATGCAAGCCAGCAGAGATGCGATGAGACAAAGAAGAAGAAGAAGAAGAAGTTCCTAGCCAACACCCCTTCCCTGAGGCTGCAAATTCCTAATTAACGCTCTCCTCGAACCGGTCGAGAACCTGCAGCCAGTTTGGGCTTTTCAGTGCCCTCTGGCTTCTGCAACCAACTCAGGCAGCCCTTCGGCATCACTGGTTGGCTTCAGCGTGATTGGAGAGTTGGAGGCTTCTGCCCTTGGCAAAGTTGTGATGCTGCTCTGGGCTTCCTCTAAAAAATCTTACAAAATTCAACGGTCACAACAAGGTCAAAGCATGTACAAGTGGCGTTTGACTTGTGGTGCGACTCGGGCTGCTTATCCTGAAGGATTTCACTCGCGGAAACCTGTGTTGACCCTGCCAGAATTGCTTTGGTTCCACCAGGCCCCAAAATGAGGACCCTATGGCTATCGTATGGATGTCTATAACGTATTTACTATAGAGCTTGTTTGACTATCCTGTATCCATATCCGGCTGAAGCAGCGTGTGCCTGCAGACTGACTCGCCCCCACACCCGCCAAATCCATCAAACATGCACAGTCCGGCGTGATGCAACTCAAGATACAGATGAAGACGCTTGGCTTGCAAACAGCACTGTCCGCAGTCACAGGTGAGCTGTTGAACATTTTGGTGGTCTCTTTCCCTAGGGTTTTGTAGGGAACACATGGGGATCCTCCTTCTAAGATGGACCCAAGATCCCCAAACCCTTGATAACCCCTGTAAACCTTTGAAAAAGGGATTGATGGAGCTGGGCTCTCCTCTATGTTTCAACAAGGTTCGGCCCGATTCCCTCACCGGAGAAGACCATCCCGCTGCGCCTTGGCTAGACCAAAGTAATCCCTGAACAGCCACACTGTTTGGGGCTTATGGCGTAGGCACGTCAAACTTTTCCCTAAAAGCCCACAAAGCCGAAACTAGTAGATTTCAGGGTCAAACAGGGTGGTATTTATGGATTTGGAGCTCGGAACACGTGAGCATCAATTTCTTGACTTTAGATGCACACCAAAAAGCCAGACTTGTAACGGGCTTGCGGGGCCATCTCGCAACAGGCTTATAGGGGTGATAGTTCCAATATATTCTACAACATAGGGTGTGAAACAGCAGCCCCAAACAAAGGCCTATAGTAGGGAGGAGGAGGCACTGTGATCGTCAAGAAAAGGGTCATGGCACAAAACTGTCTTCTTTCGAGAGTGCGGATGCAGCATGAAGGCTGGAAGAGACTTCAGCGAAGGGAAAATGTTCCTGAGGCTCAACGTTGTCGATCATTTGCGCATCGTCCTGGCGGCAATACCGTTCATGTCCCAGGCAGTGATCCTCGATTGCTCGTACACATTTAGGGAGATTCCCTGTGTGAAGAGGAAAGGCTTTTGTTGCCCATGTTTGCGGTCTAGAAATAATCGTGCGGGCGTTTGGGCTGAGCCAGGCTTGGCATGATGGGCGTTAAGAACGTGTTACCCTGCTTGGGCCTGCTTGCCAGTTCATGGATGTTGCTGTTGCAGATGGTGTCAACATGGTTTTAATGATGGCTGTTGTCGGGCCTATGGTGTCGGGTGCTGGGAGATGACTGCTCTGCAGGCCAGCAAGCAGAAAGCGGTGGATGCTTTCTCCACGACAGACCTGGAGCCATACATTCCGCCAACTCATGTGATAGGCTGGCAATGCTGAAGCACAGGATCATTCTGTTCCTATCTGACAGACCTAGACCTCTTAAATACTTGTAAAAGATGTTCGTTAAACCCAAGATGATGGGCGCACATGCTATTATTATTATGGGTATATGGGAGAATATGACCATAGATACTGTGCGGGCAGAGTGTCAATCACTTGCAAACAAGTACCTTGCATTTGGGTTAAGGGAACTATAGCGTAGTTGTTGGGGGAAGCCACTATTGCGCACTTGGACCCCGCGAAGTGAGTCCGAAGAAGTCTCACCTCAAACACCAGAACTACGACAGCAGCATTAATATTCTTGCTAGTACTAGGAGCGTTACTATGACCATTCCGCTACTGGCCAGGGCCCCTACCGCTGGCTTCTGGGTGGTCAGACTGGGGTCACGGAGCCTGGCCTGCATATCAGAAACTTACTGGGGGTTACTAGGGAATAAGGGAACATAAAATATTCATACAGGGATTATACAGAGATTTTACTCCCTTACTCACTACTACCTACCCCTACTAGGGAAAGGTCCAGGCTTAGCACGTGTGACGTTCCTAGCACCTAGGCGGTGTTCATCAGAGGGTGGAGGGGGATTAAGTGATCCTGACCAGTCTCAAGGCCCAAGAACAACCCAGAACCTTCCACTTTACAACTCGAAGCAGCAACCTTGCAATGAATAAAAATGAAGGGTCCGACTTGTCGTATTTTCTCACAAAGGCGCAGAGGCCAGAGTCTTCCTACCTGAGCCCTGAGTTTGGCATTTTGGCAACAGACCCCGTGCAGCCACAGTTCCACAGGCATCCTGGACAGCTTTCCCTGACTGAGAGTCCTTGTGGGCTGACTCGATGCCTTGTTCGTATGCACTCAAACTGGAGAGCTGTTTCTACTGACCGAAAATCTCAAAGACCCAAGGCCTGACCGTCTAAGACCTGACCTAGACGTGCCCTGGGGTTGCAAAGCTAAATCTGAACCTGCCCAGCGACAAACCATTTTTTTGATTGCTCATTTTGGTAGCTGCAAGGTAAGGTGTAGAACGTAGATAGAGCACGAAGCCTGTCAAGCAGGGCAGCAGGGTTATGCAAGCACCTTATGCATCCTGTACCCTCTGAGCCCGGTCACACCATGCTCAGCTCAGGCTATTCAAGCCCGACCTACATCCTGCGAGACGGCATCTGCAGCGTGCAGGCGCTGGCACCTCGCCTCTGACTTCTCTAAGCACCTCTGCATCTGCTGCATGTGATGGCTCGTGTATTTTGTGGTTGGATTGCTTGGTAAATGACGTGCGGGAAGCCAATCATAAGACGACGCCGACATAGCACCATACAGTTTGGCTTTGCCGGACGGCTGGCTCCATGGCACGGGCTTCGTTCGAGTCCCAAAACAATGCCATCAAACTCTCTTCCTATCCATGATTGTCATTCAAACGGCAGTTTTTGCTGATGAGTGTTGCAAACGTCTTTGAAGGGTGTAAAGGCAGACAGCAGCACACACACTTTTGAAAGAGTGCAGGCCAGAAATTTGAAGGCGTGCGATCATGGAGGCCCGCGTCCCAAGGAAGCTGGCACCACGTCAGTTCGGATGGCTCTTGTGGCTGAAGAGCCAAGGGCGTCATGGCCTTGTTTGCGTAATTCTTCTCGCTCTTGCGGCAGCTGTATCCCGTGCCTTGCGCCAGTACCTGGCGTTCCGAAAGTTTCTTGGTCATATGAAGAAATCTGTTAAGAAAAAAGGCTGCTTCTTGCGAGCAGCGAGCAGTGGCTGATGATGTTGTTGTACGGGCTCCCAGCTTCACGTGGTGGCAAAGAGGTTTGCAGTAGGTGACTCAGTTGTGAAGGCCTTTGATGGGGCCCCAAATCAGCCAAGGTCGCGGGGCATTTCGGACCCCATCTTTGGTACTATGGGGGTGGTCTACTCGTACTCTCGCTTGTCAGAGTCCTGGGAAGACTTCTTGGATGCCTTCAAGTTCCCGCGAGGCTCCCCTATTCGCCAACACATCCGACAGCTCTTCACACGTGAGGACTTGGATGCGCAGCTGCAACAGCTCTTCGAAGCCCTGTGCGCGGGATCAGCGCTGACCCGCAGCCACTTTGAACGGTTCAGCCGCGGAATCCAGGGGCACTTGCATATCTTGACTGATAAGAAGACGAAGATTGCCTTGCTACCTCCAACACAGGAGGACTTACAATGGATTGTTCAGAACTTTGACAGTGCATTTCCAGAGGAGCGGCCATTGAGTCGCCAGATCTTTCCGGATGTTGCGAAGTTGGTGCTACTCCGGCGTGTGGTCCGCACACTCATTGAGTTTGTGGGCGTCAATCAGATTCAGCTCGGAATGGCCGCACCTCTAGTGGTCGACATCGCAGTGGATTTAGGAGGACAAGACCCTCCCTTTCGGATCCACACCGTGGCACCTTGCTCGCGGCCCAGCCTCGAAAGTGGTGAGCGACTGAATGCCATCTCCGAGTAGCCCTGACTACTTTTCACCCGGGCAAGCACAAAGCTTGCATTGCAGAAGCGTACTTGCCCATCTTGCGCCAGTGCCAAGAAGCGGGCCGCCTTGATGGACAGCTCGGAAACGCCAGTGAGGCAGCCCTCTGGGCATTTCAAGCTGTGACAGTTGTTGAAAAAGCCAGAGAGCATCAAGATCCGCGCTTTGTGCAAGACGCCCTTGTACCCAGTCTAGGGGCAACGTTCACATGTTCAACACGAGAAGCCTATTTGCAATAAAGACTGAGGTGAATGGTCCCGGTCATGGTCGTATTGTGGCATGGCAGCTTCCAGAAAGCTTTTTGGCCAAGCTGCGCTAAGCCGCTAAGCTCTTTGTCTCTTTCCAGAAGCTCGGCGTCCCAAGCTTAAGCTTGTTGAGGTGCCTACTCGCACACTGTGGACGCATCAGACTGTTTATGTAGACATTGGCCTTTGAAGCATGCTGCTCATTATTCCGTCTTCGTTCTGAGTACACCCCAACCTGTCACACAGTGGCAGAGAGTTCGTGGCACGAAAACGAATCACATGCAAGCACACCGTGTTTGTGCACATCCTCTGCAAGCAACTCTCCATCCCATTTGCCATTTGATTCTTCCCAATCCCGCTTGAGGCGACTCTGCCTACAGAGTGCCGACCCAGCGGTGGCCTGGTCTTCAATGTGAACCTCGGGCTTCAGAAGTCCCAAGCCGTAGGGGTTTGCAACAACTTGCATCTTTATCTTTTTGCTGCGTTCCCTGACTCTGGAGTGCGAGCACACCCGTTTGGGCCCTGGAATTCCTTCCGAGGTTCCGTGTTTCCACCTGCGAGTTAAATACAAAGCACGGCATCACCCATCAGCTTGGTCTTGGCTGGCGAAGTTGTGAGTAGGCAATCTGTGGTTCATAAACTTGACAGGAAGCTCTGAAAGTTGCCATTCCATGCCCAGGCAAGGGGCAAAAGGCCTGCCAGAACAAAACTGCCACAGGCCGCTAGATGATCTACAGACCGCCTATCCCAATTAGAAATTCGCTTTTGGATCTACAGCGCAAGCAGAAGTTCAAAGGGCGCAAAGGTCCGCCGGAAAAAGAGCCCCGCCAGGGCAAACAGGCCCACCAGGGCAGTGTAGGAGATTTCAAGCTAAAAACAAGGTCTTACACACAAAACGTCTACATTGAAAGTCTTTGAAGCATTCATAATGTTGAATGTGAGAAAAATCCATTTGACACGAATGTGAGAAGAAGATGCTCTGATGGAATCGTCCACGTCTGGCTCGGACAATCTCTGGCTTGACTCACCTTCGTTCATCAGCCAACCCAGCTTTGAAGCAGTGAGTCTTCAGAAGCCTGGAACCCAAGGAATCGAGGCAGCAGCATGGCACGAGTCAATGTGAACACAGACGGCTCTGTGATGTGGCATGGAGGAGGCTGGAGTGGTGAGCATGATATTGGGATTTTGTCGCATCATGCATCGATTCCTGTCTTCTAGCCCTTACAGGCTTTTCCTATGGCATTTGTCGTGCAAAGTCGGCAATCATCATAGAATTTAAGGCGTGCAGTAGGTATTATTTGAGGATGTTCACTAGTGGACTTCAGTTCCGAAAATTGCGTTTATGTATATACGTAGATCCCCCCAAAAATGCCCTAGAACGTCAGGCTCGGGCTCCAGCTGGCTAAGCCTTTCGAACATCCTTTTCACACCCCACGGCGGCTGGCCACTGGAGCATCTTTCTTGCAACAGCTGACACAACCATCGAAATACTGGTTGACAGTTGGGAACAGACAAGAACATGGACACGACTATCTAGGTTATGGCATAGGGAATGGAATAGAGGCTGTAGCCATTCCTCCAGTCTTTCTTAGACAACTAGCAAGTTTGCATGTGCCTTGGGCTGGTGTGGAACCTGCATGCCAGCTTGCTCACTTTCAGGCTTGTCAATGGGTGGAAGAATAAAGGATCAGGCAGGGTCCACGGTTTCGTGGATGCTTGTTGCCAGCACTTGCAGTACTTTCTTGTAACCTGAAACATCAAAGACAAGCTTGACCGAGCGCTGGAGAACCAAGAGCTGTTTTGCACCAGATTGGGCACCGGCAACGTACAGAGTGATTGGTGGCCTATGCATACTCAGCGGACTCATCAAGGACCGGCTGCTTGCAAGTAGCATGTAATCCCCTGACAGGGATTTGCCAGCAAATTGCCATGTGAAGGATGGCTCCTGGTCGCAGTTTGGAATATTGCCTGAAGAGTGCCGCCCACAGAAGCGACTGCCGCTTGGGATGCAATTGCGCTTTCTTACAGGCAAGGAACAGTTGCGCCAACACAGTTTCGGGCAGACTCCACGCAGCTCACTCAGAGCAGTCTGCAGCTCAGCAACCTAGGATCTTCAACATGAACAACGAGGCGTCCTAGCTCAGCATGAACGGGAAACAGGGCACGTCAGCAGACAACGTCATGCCAGGATGCCACAATGAGAGTCGATGTTGGCACGGATGGTTGGGTTGGGTATGTCGGCGGGAGCAAAACGCACCACTTCGCTAGCTGGAAACCCAGAGAGATCAACGGATGAGCCCAGACCAGTCTGAATAAGAAGAGTCACAGCCTCTTCAAAGTGCTTCCCAAGGTCTGTCGGGTATCATTTTCTCCACGGACCCAGAGCAGACCTTGCCACTGAAACTAGGCTCCCCCTTCGTAGGGGCAGCTGACAGTCCATGTGCAGAGTTGGCAGAGATTCCTTACCATTATAGCCTGCTAGCCAGTGTAAGTTTTACAGAGCAATTGCATGCAAGTGCCTGAGCCTGGACCTTGCAGGCTCTACCGGTATTGTTTGGAATTACGGCGGCGACTATCGCTCGACGACCTACAGCTTGATCGAGGGCATCTGCATCTTGCAAGCACTGCAACCCCAAGCTGCAGGTGTGCTTTGGATGTTGTTAGGGAGACAGCCAGTGATTCTGATTCTCCCTGGTCCAGGTTTCTGAGGCGTGTCATAACAGAGAAAGTTCTGATCCTCCAAGGCATGCAAAATTCAGACTGGACTGACAAACAAGACTTTCAGCCAGATTCCTTGGTTTGGCTCAGCGTTGTCCCGCCCTAGAAGAATGCAGAATTGAGAGACTGTTCAAATCATCATCAGAAACTCTTGGCTTGCCAGCCAACCCTTCACTGATAGCCCAAAAGGCGCTGGTCAGTGACCTGCACCGCCCTAAGGCATCTTGGAAGGATTGATCAGCTACTCGAGCATGGTTGAAAACCAGGCAAGATCTTTCTCCCATGCGATTCTGCAAGGCTTTCAGTCTCAGAGTTCGCAGTGCCTCGCTCCTTGTGTTGACGTAATCTTGGCTGGAAGAAGCATCAAGGGTTTGGCTCATGCGACAGTATCTTGTTTTCCAACAGGTGCTTGCCTACCTACCAGTGGAGTGCTGGCCAATGCGGGACCTCTCGCCTCTCGGCATGGCGTCTTCCATGACTTCTCGTGAAATAGAGCAGAGGATTTCAGGGCAGCCGAATTCTTCACAACTGCGCGGTGGCTCTGTCACTTGCACGGTGCAGTGTGCCAGCAGATGTGCACATACCTACATGAGTGAAAATCAATTACTTGACAGATTCGCTTGCAGTATCTGTCCGCAGCAACAGTTGCTCTCCGAGGTTCACCATGAATCAGGGTGCTGACGCACCGCGGGTGCAGGTGCCCTGGCAAGGCCGAGCAAGCCGTGCACTCCATCAAAGACTCCTTGGAATTTACTGGGGATTTGCAGAATGGCTTTTAGGCTTATGTGTAGGGATTATTGTGGGAGATAGCTACTTAAAGATTTTGGGATCCATTCCGTCATTCCCTGCCAAGCGCCAGCTAGAAAAGCCATTACTATAGCTGCCCAAGGCGGTGACTTGCTGCGTAGCTTGAAGTGTCCCAGGCAGGAGCAGCCAAGGTCTATGCCAATGGAGAAGTTCGGCATGTGTCGGGCAGCTTGCATGCAAAATGTTGTTGAAATCCTCACTCCAGTCATCCGGACTGGTTTGCAAACCATGCAAATAGTGCAGAGCGTACCTGGTGTTGGCACTGTGATGTCGATTGACATGCTGCGGTCATGCAGCTTCATCTTGCTAGTTGCTACTGGGGAATGGAGCCTTAAAGCAGCCCCCATAGAACCCCTCAAGATAGAGTAGTTTTCATTTGATGTTTTATTCCTTCGTGCCTTACGAACAACCAGTTCGGTGACATGGCTCCTGCTTGCGCTTTGTTAGAGCCCAGGTGCCAGAAGCACCCAATACTGGCTCAGCCTCAGCGGCATTGCCTTCTCCCCAGCCCCTGGCGGAAGGCGGAAGCTGCCCTACATGGGTGGCTGCTTGACCGCATCCATGGAATGTCATAGGCAAAGTTTGTTCCTCTGCTCGAGGAACATGTGAAAAAGCCGTGGAACCCACCCAAAATGCATCTTCCAGAGCCGCGGCCAGTACAGCATTTGAGCGCAGAAATTCCATCTGGATTTTGTGCAGCAGGCAGCCCCGAATTGAGCTGAAAGAGCTGTTCAAGCATTTTACGTTTGAAGCAAGACCATGGGGGTATCGGGCATGAAAGGCAGGACAGTACCCTAATTTTTTTTTTAGTATGACACTTCAATGTGGTACTCCCTGACCACTTCACACCAAAAAATAGTCACAATAATGTGAATCATATTGATGATAGATGTTAGACAATAAAGTTGTTCGACGATAAAGCAGAAAGCCTCACACCCACCTAGCAAAGCCAATGATCATTGAATGAGCATGCGAGTGCCCTGCATACTTTGGTACTTTCCTATAGCGCCACGACCATTCGCGTGGAGAACAGATGTCTGCAACGTGGATTTACATCTGAGAATCTCTCCCTTCCATGCATGGTAGCCGTGGCAAAAGTTAAAAAGCTGTCAGGTTGGAGCGACTATGGCTGGGACTTTGGCATGGTGTCTTTCAGCATTAAGCTTCTTGTCTTCTGATGGGGAGCCGCCTTCCATTCAGTGTATGTGCTGTCGCGCAAAACAAAGTCAGGAATGGCCTATGCATTTTGGAGGGCCTGGTATACGGAGGCCGGGTGCACATTGCATGACATCAAGCAGCCTTTGCAAATAAAAAGGCGTGGGCGGTTTGTTCTGCTTGCTTCAAGTTGATGGCTCTTTCTTTCTCGCGTGCTTACATGACACCAGTTGCTTATGTTGCTTAATCAGGCGCCGCTCATTGCATGCAGCATTTGTTTTGGGCGTGCTTTCCACATGAGCCATAGTCTAAACTCCTGAAAGGGATTGTATAGGTGATTATATAGGGGAGTACTGTAGGGGTTATTAAGGGGGATACCAGGAGTTTAGACTATAGCTCACATGGCAGCAGAGGTGACTGGGCCCAGTGGTTTGCCGAGCTACCTGAAGGCTGCCGGCCCACGAAGAAGTTGTGCCTTGATTCCGTTTTTGGTGTTGCTCCCTGGTTCTGCCGGCCTTCTCAGGACGTTTAGACAGGCTTTGGCCATTTTAAAGTGGGGCATTCACAGGAACAAGAGTGGTTTCTTGAAGAGTGCAACACGTTACACTCAAGGACTTCTCGACTATTAAACTCAGATTTCAAAACTCAATCTCCTAGTACCTGCTGCATGCAGTGATCAAGCCTGGATGAGAGCATTGTCCCAGCAATGCCCAGAAGCGTCGGTCTGTTCCTTGCCCGTGCTGGTACTACTGACTGAGGGTTTTCCACGCGAACAACAACGCGGGATCAGCTCGCGTCGACGTCACGACAGGCCGAATGTAGGGTGCAAGACTGTGGCTTTTCTATTGGGCCAACTCAGCCAAATCGCAAAATCTCCAGCCAGACTTCCGCGAGTCTTGACACTTTGCCCGCCAGGCGGTGGAGTGATGTATATGGCCGGACCGAACAACCATCATTGGGTGATGCATGATTGCAATCACCATAGGAGCGAGAATCTGTTCTACGCGGCTACGAAATTCAGAGTGGGGTTCCATTGCCTTCGCGTCTTGTTGTGAAGGCTTTGTGAGGGCGAGATGGGCCACTCCTATGGCGCTCACGTATACAGATGTAAACTGACATGCAGTTCACCAGCAGGGTCTCACGCTTTCGGTCATAGTTCTGGAAGAAGCTGTAAATCAGAAGCTCGCTTTAAGTGGTAAGATGTGCATGCCCCCAGCCCCATTCAAAGTGACTCGGACAGCCAAGGAGCCTTGCGGGAATCGCATTTGCACCGGACACCGTTGGGCACATTGCATTGCCCCTCGCAGGCAGCCTGACTGCCAGGTAGCCAGGTAAGCATGTACGCCGCTCATGGTCCTTGCATTGCTCGAAGTTTCTAGTCACATGTCCATGTGGAGACTTGCAAGCTTAACATCTGAAATGGCAGGCAGCTGGGTTGCTTGGGGCAGTGAGTATGCGTCGCCAGATTATACCGCTGCTCGGGTCTGCGTGTAGAGCTTGCATGTAGTAGGCAGGTGTTGCAGAAAACTTCAAGTTTGCAATAACCTGGCACGTTCGGAAGTTCGGAGCTCAAGTGCAGCTATCTACAAAGGGTCCTGTCGTCCGTACCGTATCTGAGGTGCGGAACGGTATCTGCTCCGTGGAAGGTCTGATCAAAGGAGGCGCAGCCCTGCACAACGCCAAGTGTAGCCATCTGTGTGTGCCATCTGCACAGGTGCCTGGGGGGATTTGGCAAATCTTCCTGAAGACTGCCGCCCCCCAGATGGGAGGTTGATTTTCAACACCAATAACGGGGTGCAGACGCTTGTTTGCATGCAGAAGGCCTCCATCAAGCCTGCTTGCTTCTAGAAGCATCCCTGTGAAAGCAGCATTGCCTAGACCTGTACTCTGCGCTTCACGTGGCGCAGCTCAGCAAGGTGTGCTGGGTCCACTCCTGTCCAAGGCCGTCTCGCGTTGATGTCGACACTGACGGCAAGATCAAATGGGTGGCAGGAGGTTGGTCCGCGATGAGTTTACGTGAGATGGTAATTACAATCGTCTAGCTTTGGGATCCTAATGCCACAGGCCTAGCTGAAGGACTCTTGACGTTCGAGCGCGTGCTCGGTCTCTTGAGGTCAGAGCAAAGGGTGGATCAGCCTCAGCGGAATCGTGTTTTCGCCCACCGTTGTTGGCTATCCTATTCCTCTTCAGCAGCTTGGAAAGATCAAGCTGTCAGGGCTTTTAGTGTGAAGCCAGCAAGTTTCCTGCGGCCCATGTCCCAAAGTGGTTCTTGCTGATGGCTGCATGTCAGGAATGGCTGGAGCAACTATGGAAACGGCTACGCTCCAGCGAAGTATCGTGTGGTCGATGGCATTTGCATGCTCGAGGGCCTGATCAACAAAGGCCGCTGTCAAGATGTTGGATGTCCAATGCCGGTGCCTTGCAGTGTCCAGCTTCACTACGAAGCTGAAGTTTGTTCAAGCTTTCAACAGGGAGTGAAATGCATCTACGTGCACAAAGCTTCAGCCCAAGCACTTGAACAGGCTCCGACAATCATGCCGCAACGCTGCCAGCAGACTGCCGGCCTAACAAGAAGCTAGCAACTTGGCGTTCACAGGTCCAGATCTAGCAGCTGCATACTTTGCGCAAGTTACATCGAGGCCTCCTTCTCTAGTATGCACCAGGGAGATAAAGTGCATCGCAGAAGTGGAACCCCCTGGAACGGGTGCCCGAGCAGACCTCAAGACCTGCGACAGTCCAAGGTGTTCGATGCCAACAAACACGGCAGCATTGATCGCCTGGACGTTGACATTTATGGCCACATCTTTTTGTTCAATTTGCCTCTGGGCCTTATAGCCTGACAGCAGCACCTTGCTGCAAAACGTGCTACACCATCACCCATTCATGTGTTTGTTGTCAGCAGCACTTAAAAAGCTGTTCAAGAACAAGAGAGTATGCAGTCAGAATTGTCTATGATGAGCCAAACTTGAGCTTTTGATTGCAGCGCCTGTGTTCTTGATGAAACCGTTCGAACAGGAAATCCCCAGATAGCGCAACTGTCCTGATGCCCAGACTCAGGAATGCTGGCGACTGGGCAAGTTTGTCAGGTGTTCTCTTCGATGTGGAGTAGCTCGCAAGCAAGTGCGTGCTCAGCCTCCCGTGTCTGCCTTAGCTTGCTGGTGCTTAAGGGGATGGGGATCCCTGTAAGTATTTCTGTATAGTTCCCATGCACTTCGCTTGTTGTAGCAAAATTTGCTGCCCAACGCCTGTTAGGCACCAGTACGCCAAATGTGGAAGCTGAAGCAGCTCAGGTAGGCCTTCTGCACAAAGATCCTGGCCTGCCAAGTCTCTGCCGCATCTTGGGGATCTAAAGAGCTCAAAGTAGGTTTCGGTGTAGACTTCAGGGCCCCAAGTACGTATGATTTGTAGACTTATTGATAAACTTGGATCCCCAGGCTGACTTGTGAAGATGATTCAAACGGCATGCGCAAGGCTCTTGAGGAAAAAGTGCATCCACCTGCCTTGAATTTCTTGCGAGCCACGGGGCACGAAAGAAAATCGTAGTTGCCAGGCTTTCCCGCAGCCTTTCCCATCCAGGGAGGTGCAATGAAGCCGACACGAATAGCAGTTCCGGCAGCTTGGATCTGGCCTCCTAGGGAGATTGAACTCTTTGAAGAAGGCACACTTCCCAATGCTTCACTCAGCTCGCACTGGTGCAGCGTTTTGACAGTTCGACATGCAGAGCTGTCCTTCACACAATGCAAATGGCTTCCGCAATATTCCTTTGCAAAGCCCCAAGCCCCCGAAATCATGTCAGCTAGAGCCCCAAATCTTTGTCCAAGTGTCCAAGAATGCGTGTGGCCTCATTTTCTCGCCCGCGGCCCATCCCAATCCGCCCGCAGGCAAGGCGGAGGACAAATTGACTTTGCAACCAGCCCCCGCCCCATCACAAGATCACAGCTAGACCGGAGGCGGCGCCACCGCTGCAGCCCTTGCAGTCGCGCCTAGCAGCAGTCTCGGGCGCGGCTCCAGCGTTGCTTGCTGGGGCAGTTCTGACGAGGCCCCATTTGCTTCTTGCAGTGCCTGGTCAGACTCCACTAGCCGTCGCTGCAAATGGTGCACATTCACTCAGGAAGGCTTTTGTCACGAATGCCGCATTCATACGCTGGGAATGAGACTCATGCCGTGCAGATTACACTCCATGTGGTTAGCACATGGCTATTGTCTCTGACGTCTTGTGTGAAAACAGGTCTGGATTTGAGCAGGAAAGCTCATTTGAGGAGGGAAATTCACCAGATGTCAGGCAAAGCGCCCTTCCGTCTCTCCGCAGAGCCCGCTTTGTGGCCATGCAGGCTTCTGCACCAGTGACCTGACTGCAACAGAACCGCAAAAGATTGTAGTCTGGCTCGCACTCAAGACCGGATGTCCAAGGAGCTGTTTGGACAGAAACTACTCAAACCCAGGACGTAGTCATCTACAGCCGCCCCGGGTGCGCCTACTGCGCCAAGGCACTTCTGCAGAAGTCAGTACCATTCTGAAGTCATTTCGCTTGATTTGGCACTTTTCTTGGTTTGAAGCGTGTGGCTAGGCCAAAGCCTTGCTGAAGCAGCGCCGCTGAGCAGCGTTACCGCAGTGCCACGACATCTGCTTCGAAGTTTCCAACTTCGGGACTTCCCAGCTAAGCGGCTGAGGTGGTGTCCATTTTGGGGTCGTGGACATCGCTGCCGAGGAGGCCGCCAACAAGGGTCTTTCTTGCGCTAACTGTTACGATGGCTGCAGACATCACCATTCGTCATGTGAAGACACTATCAAGGCGATCGACTGCAAATGGTAACTTGCTGTGTGCCATGTGACAACATACAGAGTAATACTTGCAGAAAGCTGAACGCCAGGGAGATTCAGGTCTAGGCCGAGAGTCTAGGGTTTTGGCACCCAGTGTGGTCATTATTGGTTTTGCACATTTCGTGAATCGTGCAAGCAAATGGCCAGACCCTGTTCGCAAGGAGCGGCGGGCAGAGGTCCAAGAGAGGTCGAAGGCTTCTACAGTGCCTTGGCGCTGCTGCCAGAGCAAGTCTGAGCAAGCTTTTTCAGAATGTGGCGCGGCATGGTTAGAAAAAGCCGTTCACGCATGGAACACGAATGATGCAGTGGATATCACAGGACCCAGCCATTGAAGTCAGGTGCCCCAGGTCTTCGTTGGAAGCCGCTGTTTGGGAGGCGAGGTGTTCACCCTGGAAGTCCTTCAAGCCTTCAAGCTCCCTCAGTTCCAAAGTGGCAGCAGGCTTTGATGATTTACAACGGCTGGATGAGGCCAGTCCAGTCTCCTGCAACTAGGAAACCAAATTCTCGGGCATCTTTTATGCTTCTTGTGGCGGAGCACCCAAAAGGAACTGTGTATGAGCCTCAGGGTAGAGTCCGTCTTGAGGAACTCCTCGCTCAAGGTGAGTGGCGGAGTGAGTCCTTGCACATACTCCCCGTAAAACATTTGATTACGATAGTACCTTATTATGAAAGCTTTCCAAGCCTTCGCCTTGAACCCAGCTACTCGTATGCTGATCTGTCCTAAGGGGGTGTGGGTGAGGGAAGTTCCGGAATGTTGTCGAATTTGGCTGCTTTTCCGGGGCCAGGCCTCACCGAAGGAGGGTTTTAGGGGGGTGGCCTGTTGGTCTCCGAAACCGGCCGTTCAGGAGGGTGGGAAAGGACGGCTTCTGATGCCGCTGTCATGCGGCATGTTTTGGGCACCAAGGCCTGCTCACTTCGAAGCTTTCGTCCCCCCCGGTGGGCACAAGTTTACTCCCCTTTCAGCACCAGCAACTCAAGCCTAAATCATAAATGATGCAGCAGCAGCTCCCACCATCCTTTCCACTCAAAAGGCACCAGCAGTCTCTTTTCGGCCCTCCAAGCTTTGGAGGCAGGCGGCCTGATGGACGCCCTCCAGCGAAGCAAGGAGGACCAAAGAAGCAAGACGTCACCATATTGGTTTTCGGATTCTCGTTAACGCTTTCAAACCCTGCAGGATGATGTCTACATCACCCCGCCGCTACCCCAGAAAGGTTGAAAACAACAAAGGTGACGGAAGTCTCTTGTACACTTCTTGAGCCAACATACTGCCGCATTGCGATCACTTTGTCCTCAAGCCCATCTGAAAACGCTGGGGCGACAGCACCAGCACCTGCGAGGGGTCAGTAAGCAGAAAGCCGGATGATTGCCCTTGGTACTGTGCCGAAAATCCAGTGGGATCTCAGGACGCAACCTGAGAAACTTGCTTCTGCCACTCTGCCGGAGGCGACGATCACGAGCACTCAGGGACACTCAGGGAAGCTTGGGAATCTGGTGCTAGTGTTACGTAATTAAGCGCAGCACGCTGTCCTGACTTGGCTCGGTTTCGGGGCGGAGCTGCCAGCTGGAGGTAGCTGGAGGTGGAATGCTGAGGCGAATCTATTGCACGCGCCTTGCGAGCAGTGACTTTAAAGTATGATCAACACGGCGGCCTTGCAGGCAGTGCGAGCAAAGCTGATGGATCGTTCTCAGGCAGAATGGCCCATGCGTAGCTAACAGCACATCGCTCCTAAGCCGACAGCCGAGAAAACTTGAGAGTTCCCTCACAGCTGACGGCTCAAAAGCACATGCTGCACCTGACAGGCAATGAGCACCCTGAAGTACCAGGCCAAGACCAGCTCCTTCCTGAAAACCGCTGATGTCAAAGCGGGCCGCCCTGCGAGGCAGGCTCCCGACCTTCCTTGGGAGCCTTCCTGCGCTATGCTGTGACATCAACGCCCAAGCAGGCCTCCATGGGACCTTTGGAGTGCGGAAATGTGTGGAAGTAGGGAGTGCTCAGCAGGAAGATTGTTCAGATTGAAGGACCAGAGCCGCAATGTGCCTCTGAACCTGCCAGCGGCTTGGGCCTCGTGAGCTCTTTGCTGGGCGCAACAAAAGCTTGACCAAGCCGGCGGGGAGCGGAGCAACGATCTTCAGGCGCCAGGCGCCCCAGCACCAGGGCCAGCGCTCAGCAGCAGCGCCTCTGAGCTGGTGGTCATGGCCTTAGGGGGACTTCACAAAATTCAGCAACGAGACTTGTTTGTGGAGCTTGTGGCTTTGTGGATCAGGAGGCCTATGCGTTCAGCGTTGGAGAGTAATCATGGCTTTTGCTGTTCATGATGCGCCGACACTGTAAAGAATGTGCAGAGTTTTGCGCATGAAGCCCAAAAACTCTGCAGGTGCAGCCCCTGTGCACTCTCTAAGGCCCTGCTGAGGCAGGTGATGCTTCGGCCTCAGCATCCAGGCGTGCAAAGCGTGCAAGCTCACATGCGTGTTCAGATCCAGCTCCATCGAACGCCAAAAGACAGGCTGCAGCTCTTGGATGATTTCTTCGATCCTGCCAGCGACCAACTTAGAGCCTCCAGAGCATCCACTGAAAGGGGTTCAACTGAATGGTTTGCGCGATTACACTGAGAGGTAGTGATGTGGACTACGTGGCCATGCGTGAGTCCACACAGCTCGATGCTCAGCTGAATCCAGTGCAGCTCTGCCAATTTCCACTGCAGCCCTCGCACAGACAGCGCCCGGTCCTTGGCTGGCTACGGCTCTTGCTTGATTTCCAAAAGAAATGGGAGCCCAATCCAAGTATCATATACGTCCCCGAAGCTTGTATTTCAAATACCTGCTCCTAAATTCCCAAACCATTCCTGAATACTTGGACCCTCAACGAAAACAAAAACGGCTGGGCTCGTGCGAGCAGGTGGAGCCTCTTCCGCGCACTTGCAGCAGAGATCGGTGAGTAGCATCCTGAGGAGTCCTATCATTAGCCTCAATGTCATGGTACGATTAATACTATCATTATTATTGTTACTATGTTTAATATTATTGTCACCATCCCCCAAACTAACATCCCACAAAGACCCCTTTGAAAGGACGGTCGTTTGTACATGGGGCCCTTCTTGGGGTTCCATTTCGTGTATAGTATATAGGTTGAACAGTTACACAACTACTAGAGTGTATAAACACGTGATAGCTACTATCAGTGTAACTGGTATTAGTACTTCTAGTTCTTAGCCGCTACTACTATGACAATCTTAGCATTATATGTCTTTTTCTCATTATTCTTCTTAGTAATTATTGCTCTCATCACATCCTGAGCTGTGCTCCCCTGTAAGGCCAAGGCTGCGATCAGAGCTCGAGGCCTTGAGCGAGTCAGACCGAAAGGCAGGATGCTGTACCTAACAGACAAGACCTGCTGTATATGCATAAATATATTACATAGCATGCAATGTCAACAGTAATAGTGCAAGTAATGGTTTGTGGAACTCCGGCGGGGGGTCTCACGACCTTCTGCATCCAGGCAGAGAGAAAGAGAGAGCAACAGTACTAGCATCAGGAAGAGTAATAGCAGCTGAAAACGCCGAGCCTGTAAACCGGACCATTGTTGGCTACGTTTGCTTATCACATTTTTCGCAAACCCAATAAGTGGTGCAATATAGAATTGTAAGATATAATACCTCCCAATAAGGAGCCTCAAAAGCATTCCTACGACTCTGCGAGGCATTCTTCATCAACCTCTACAATGCCATGCGCATGCCTAAGCAGAAGCAATGAAGTGCTTTGGGGACTCCTGCGCAGCACAACAACACAACAGCCTTGACGGCAAACTTTGCCTAGGACGTTCCACGGTGTCAGCACCTTCGGACGCCGCCAAGGATGGTGGTGCAAGCCTCATGGACATGAGAACATGATTGATGACTCAAAGCGACACACGCCTGCCCAATGCAAACATGCTGTCTAGGCTTGACTGAAGGGATGTAATCAAGTCCACCACTGCTTCTGGTGAGGTATCTATACTGTTTCTTCATCACGCCGGCTGTGTCCTACCGAGTGGCTGGAGTTCAGGCGACAGAAGCGAGGAACCGTTTGAAGATGATAATCTCAAATCCAAGTACCCAATGGTAGATAGTCTGATCCCGATGTACCTACACAGGTACCCAGTTTGGCCGCATTTGGGGCAGTATAGTCTTTGCAGCATGGGGAATTGTGAGCCTCCGATAAAGGAACGTTGTTTGTTGCTGCGCCTCGCTACGTTCACTGTTTCGACTTCAGATGAGCTTGGACGACATCGAGCACGGTATCCTTCGAGCTCGCAAAGGCTATTTTAAGGCACGGAATCTCGGACTCAGCACTATTCTGGTCAGCAGTTGTGGCCTGTTGCAAATCATGAGACGCTTGTCCTGCTCGAAGTCGAAAGTGGTACAGCTCGCCACATAGCATGGAGGACCCTACCGTGATTGAAAAATTTGGAGGTCCTGCCTGAGTTTGTCTCAAAACAAGTATCTTTGAATGTTGCACCTCTCTGGAGAATTGCTCATGCGGTCAATGCAGCCTTCAGATTGCCCTACCTGGACTGGCCAATAACCAGCAATGCCGACAAAAAGGTGATAGTAGTACCCTTGTTAGACATTGTGGCCTTCAACAGCAAAATTATGGGTATGATATTCGGAAGGTCTAGGTAAGTTTACAGGCGCCGACTAGGCTCTTGCAGAAAGGAAGGCAAGTCTCGCAACTCTTAGCGCCGCATGCGGCGCCATTGCGACAAAGATTTAGATGGACTCTAGCCCCCCGGAAGTCCCCACAGCCATAAGAATCAGTGCCGGCAATGAAGCACTATTCTGGTTTTTAACACGGGAGCATATTTGTCCTGTGGGCTGGCCATGGTGACCAGAGATGCGACTGCAGCCCAGCCGCTTGGACATGTCATGGTAACAGATAACAGTCTCAGAGAACCGGACGCAAGATTTTGTCAGGATTCAATAGGACGAGCTGAGCCACAGTGTCTATTTATAAGATTGTAGGCCATTGTGGGGGCAGGCAAACTGCCCTGCGCCACAGGATGCAACCAGGATGGCAACAGCAGGTTGACCTGGTGTTGTGGAGCCATGGCTGCAGAGAAAGCTCACAGTGCAGCCACAGACGTCACGTTTGTGTAGTGCCACACCCAGGAATCCTTGCGGGTACCGCCCGGAGCAGTACGTGGTGTCGAGCACGGTGAGCCCCGGGTTTTTTGAGCTTAGCAGCCACGCTCATAGCAAATTGGCTTTGCGCTTGGCCTGCAGGTTGGCGGGGAAGATGAATTTCGCATGCGCTTAGTGATCTACCCCAGAGGGCGGTATCACTACAAGGCGAGTGCATTCTGCAGGTCTCAGCTGTGAAGAAAAATTGCGCTCTCTACGGTTTCTTTTATTCTGTAACCAGGCATTTGCGGCAAACTCTCATGGTAGCACGGCCTTGTCCGGCTCGATTTCTGCTTTTCTTTGCCTGAAGGTTGTCCCATAGGTTGCAGGGACGCAAGCCAGTGAGCGCAGATGCTTCTAGCTGCAGTTGCGGTGCTTAATTATGCTTCATAGTCGTGGGGCGTAGGGCAATTGGCATACACGGCCCTCACACAGGACGACTGCGACCTGCTCAGCGCCTTCCTGGAGTGTCTTGGTTACAGCAACCCCGTCATGTTCAAACACGCTTGTGGAAAACCTGTGCCTGCGGAGCCGTCGTCGAAGAGGCCAAGCCATATTATACCAATAAACCAGCTTCTGGCCCAGTGAAGGCCCGAACCCCCAACCAGCCCAGCAAAGGATTCTTCCGCCCGTGGGCCTGGAGGGTTGCACTTGGCGGTGCCTTTGCCAACACTTTAGTACTTGGACCTGTCAAGTTCATTCCCTTGCGCATGCGGTTTGCAACATATTTTCCTGGCCACAGAGACAGACTCCTGAACCAGGCTTTGTGTCTGTGACGTTCACGGTAAATTCTGGCAACTCCTGTTCAAATCACGAAGGTGCGAGGACATTCATTTCGAGCTCACAGCTCTGAAGGAAGACGATCCGGAGGTGAAGCCGTGGAAGACAGGCAGCTTCTGGTTGTGTTGCAAGCATAACTCGAGGGCTTAAGCATCTCGTGGCCAGATAGAGCATGCCAGGTACGTTTACATTGAGCAATTCCTGCCCCTTTGCTGGGCTCTGCGACATTTGTGACATGGATGAGGCAGGGATAATAGGCATTATCTTGTAGCAGCAACTGCAATGTTCACTAGATCTCACAGAACGCACGTAGTAAAACTGCTGACAACCTTTTCTGTACGTTGTGTGCGTGTGTTGGACGAACATTCCAGCTCCAGGTGGCAGATGAAGGAATTTGGCTTAACCGACACCAGGAGCTCCGTCTGCGTGGCCAGGTGCAGCAGGGGCCCCTCAAAATAGCTTGAGAATGCCGGCAAAAAGTGAATGAAGAAGCTCGCAGGCTTACGGTGCTCTGAAATCACCACCTGCAAGCTTAGCCTTGCCTTGCAACCGCACTCCCGGCAAGGCCACCTATGGGCCCCCGCTGCCAAAAGGGCGGCAGGAGCAGGCAGATGCATCTTGTTGCTCTTGCTTTTGTGAAAGTTTGAAGCCAGGTGGAGCTGGTCATTCGAGATTTGGAGTCCTTCATTCCCGCGCCTGACAAGCCGATCCCGCCGCCGCTCCTCTCTCGCTTCGCGGGTCCACCCAACTCCTTCCGCATCCAGCTGCGAGTCTGCACCATAGTTCCGGGGCGCTTCGGGTGCCTGGGCGTCTTTATCTATCTGCTTCCTGGGCCGATGCAAGATATTGGCTCCGAGTGGATCGTGCAAGATGCCAAGTGCGAGGTAACGGTCTTTCAGGAAGGGGCCGACTGGGTTATGAAAGAGGCAGCAACCTTCTGTTTCACGGATGAGGAATCGGGAAACGGCTGGTCCGAGCTGTGGCCCCGACCTTTTCCAGATCTTGTTTCCTGGGTTGGCTTCAACCGCTTGGTCGTTCGAGCGACCGTCGAGTTTCCCCTGCAGACAGACTCTTTGAAAGACATTTTTGACAGCTTGGACTTCTCACAGGAGGTGACCCAGGTCACTGTTCGGTTGGCGGAAGGCCCGCCCCTCTTCTTCGACAAGCGTGTGTTGATGGCCTGCTCTGAATACTTCCGAGATATGCTGGCAGAGCCACGCTTCAAGGAAGGCTGCAGCAATGAGATCGACCTTAGCAGCGATCCTCGGGCGGACCACCGATCGCTCTCTGCAATCTTCCGCTTCATAGCTTTTAATGGAACATTTTTTGTTTCAAGGATCCTTCAAACTTTCATGTCCCCAAGTATTATCCTTTGCCGCCACAAGGTTTCATGACGTCTGGTACCTTCTGTGCCAACGGTGACTTCATGTTTGCTCTATCCATCCGAAGGCTTGCAGACCAGTACCGCCTCACGGGCCTTGTTGAGAAGGCCCGAGTGAGAAACATCACAAGTTTTTTTGGCAAAGGAAACCTGAAGCACAACACATGCGGTTTCTTTCAAGACTTCTCTTAACGGATGATTAGGGTTATCGGTTCAGGGATGTTTCGGGATGTGGAGACGCCGAGGCTGAAGCAGAGCTCGGGAATTTGCTCTCCGAGAACAACGTCCTTCAATTCCTCAGCCAGGTGGAGGGCTTCTCAAAAATCACTCTATGTGTAACCCCTTGGCAGAACGTTAAATTGGTAGGTTCCCGTAGTTTGAAACAACTGCCGCCAGGTCTTCGGCACCGGCTGCCGCCTGGAGCAGCTTTGCGTGCAGATGATCATGCAAAACGGCTGCGAGGCATTCCATGACAAGTGCAAGGGTTTGAGCACGTTCTTCCTCTCCGTTTATCAGTACAAGTACTGCTAGCACTGCTACAAGTGTTTGCATTGTAAATATTTTAAATTAAGTAAGAAGAAGTATCATTGTCATAATTGGTATTGCGCTCTTTGACAGGTACTGGTCCTGCAGGAGGAGAGGCTGATTTTCGCATTTTTCTGCTTTCCAGGGTCTGCAGAATGGTTTGCCAGATTAAGCCCAGGGCCCCGGCCAGCTAGCATCAGAGCTGGGTAGGTTGGGGGTTGGCATGGGTATTAAAGTTGTACTACGGAGCATTTAGAAAATACAATGCTATGTATCACCGCGGGAACCAAGCCAACTATGGGCGCAAGTACGAGTAAGGCATGCAGATCCCCATATTAATGTGCAATCCTCATTGATCCTCATACTGACCCGAGACCCGAAAAAGGCTTCTGTTTTCATTTCGTTGTCCATTTGGTTCTCCAGTTGTTTGATTACGTTCACGCTCGAGGGATGCCTAACAAGCGGAGTGGGGAAAAATGCTTGGCCTTCCCACTGTTCCCTTCTGTGTCTTGAGAAAACAACTCCCTGGAGAGTTTTGGTTTTCAGCGCACCATTGAGGATCGGGGACGGGCTTGCAGCATGCGGTTCTTCGGAAGCATCCGCATCTTGCAGCGGTACGGCGTGGGGTGTGAGGGGTGGAGGAGCACAAAGGAGACTGGACAATGGATGGCAGGAAGGCGGAGTCATGACCTTAGAATCTCGATGGAACCTGTCATCGTAAGAGAAAGCCAGGCTGGCAGAGCCAGGAGGAAGGTATCGTGTAATCAGGAAGGGGTGAAGGGCTGAGCAGCGTGGAGCCAGAACCAGAAAACCATCCATCCTATTGCACAGTATCTTGCAGTGTCTTGTGGAGGACAAGTTGGCTGAAGTGGTGGACGAGCATCCGGAGTTGGCCAAGAAGTTGATGCGCGCTTTGGTGGCTGCGCGCCGTCAGCTGCGTTGGCCTGAAGATTCCTTCGACTCGGGCTCTTCCGAAGACGAGGGGCCATAGCTTTAGCTCAAAGTCTTCCGAGACCCTCCAATCTACCGTCTTTTCCGGCCCAAAAGCCCTAGCCTATGTTTTAAGGGTACTTAGAGGGTCTTGGTTTGTATTTCCTCTGACAGATAGCTTGGCACAAGCCAAGGGCTTGCACCTGACAAGCCTCACAGAATTCACCGCGAATTCGTCGCGTGGCCACATGGCGTTAATGAACTTCACGTACCCGAAATTCAACACCTTGTTATTTCACACCTCTCAGAAGGTGGACACCACCTCATCGATCCCACATATCAGATATTGGGCTTGATGGCAGGGCTGTGCTTGAAATGGTGAGCATAGCAACAGGCCAAACCGGGCCAAACCGGAACTGAAGCTGCGAGAGGATCTCTATGACTTCTGAGGGTTTTCTGACAGCTTTCTCGCACTCCAGTACATTGCCGGTCAAAGAGGTCCCGTGAAAGGTCATGGCTTAATAGAGTGTGATAGAGCGGCGAAAACATGCCAATTGCAAGGTACTTTCGATTCTGATAAGGTGATTACCACCAGTGCGGTACCTGTTGACACCTGTGCAGCACCCTTTTTGTGGCACTTTCTGCCTTTTCGAGTGCATTGCAAAGGCACACGTGCCAAGATTTCCCGCTCAGGGACCTCAGCAAGATTTTCAGCGCCAGCTTCGGATGTCGAGATCTCAAGCAGCATGCCAATGTGCGAAATACCCTGGCCAAGCACATTTTGATCCGAGAACGCGCGCCAGCTTCACAGCCAAACAAAACCCAGGGATCCCGAAAGCTCCAAGTAAGTACTAATACGATTTATGACCTCAGGGCCCAAGGTAAACATCAGTGAAGGACTTGGAGCCCAGGGGCAAGGTTTCTGAATTCTTTGGGCACCTGAGGCCGGCCGTGGATGCCAGGATCCACATGGCTCTGAACTGTGGAGCCAAGGGCTGCGGGATACCCAGAACCACAAAATGTCTTTTTGTATCTTGTATGTATCTCTATGTATCCCTACAGAATCTCTACACATACATGTATCGCTGATCTATTCCTATATAACCCTATATGTCCCTAATAACCCTTTACATCATCACATCTCCCTAGAACAAGCCTGAGACGAAGGGACCTGGCCCTGCTGGTGCCTTGGCTCATGTCATGAGCACTCCCAGCATGCCTTGTTCAAGCATATTGCAATGAGAACAATAGTACCGGGAATAGTAAAAGTATTGCAACCTGGAGACATAGCACTTAGACCAGCAGCTGTTTACGCGTGGAGGTTTTCGTACATCGGTGAGCAGTCAGTCAGGGCCTACGTGGAGGGTCTTCTGGCTCATGTTGAGGGTTCAAGAGGTCCGGCTGTGGCGGTCTACACTGGTGGTGAGAGTCTAGGCCTGGCTGCTGGATGCTGGGCATTGGGAGTTGTGTCGATTCAGGACTGGCTGTTATGGCATGCGAGTTCAGACTCCAAGGGATGGCGGCGCTGCCTTGGGCTACCTTCTCATGCTTCTTCCTTTTTCGAGCTTTCTTTCAGCATGTGCATTCATCCTGGCAGAAGCCTGCGACCATCTGCATCTATCCTCTAGATCATTTTTACTTATCCTCTGTTTCCAGATGCTGAGCTCGACTCCGCAGTGGCAGGGTGCCCGGCAGATGTCCTGTGTGTTTGTCATTTGCCCGAGGCTGCGGATTTTCACAGGAACCCCTTAGAACCATCAATTGTGGGCATCTTTGAACGAGTTGATGGAATTCATGTCGTTCTGCAGTTCTGCAGGGCAGGAGTGCAACTGGAGCCGGCATGTCTTGCAAGCAGATTGTAACAGAATCACACTAGAAGCGACGAGCCCAGCAAAACGTCCACAGAAGGCACGCACGTCCTCCGTAGCAGGTCAACGGCCAGCACTCCCCGTTTCCTAATTTGCCTTCGCTGCGGCTGCCGCTCAGGCCGGCTTTGTTGCGGCTGATGGCAATGTGCGCATCACCGAGGAGGCTGGGAGCATAGTAAATAGTGCGAGCTTAGACCGCCGAAATGTAATGGCCCCTTGAATCCGCAAAAGATGTGAATGTAAGTTCATATATCGAGCATGTGCGAGGTTTAGGGGAAGCATGCGGAACAAACATGGTAGTGGGCAAGCTTCTTGTCTCGATCTATCTGAGGGCACCGGTCTTCGATTGGATCTTTCCGAGATCTTCAAGATGTACACGGAGGCACATCCTGACCTCGTGAAACCGTGAACTATTCACAACTTTTGATGGAAAACTCGGGTACTTGGCTAAGAGGTTGGCAACTCTGCCAAAGAAATGAATTGAGAGCTGTCTGGCACAAACGACAGCGACAGCCCTACGTAGTGTAGTACTGCAGCTCCTTGCCCGACTCAGGCTTCATTGACGACTGCTGGTATTGTTTATGAGCAGTCTATAGGCTAGTAGATTGGAGAGCAGCAACGAATAGAAGGGTTGTGCGCATCGCCATCAGACCTGTTTTAAATGAATTGGAAATGCTGAGCGACAGCAAGCCGCAAAATTACAAGGGCCGAAAGTTCACGCAGCGCCCAAGCAGCGCTGAATTCGCACAGTGCCTTAACCAACAATTCCCATTCTTGGCTGCAAGACGGGAGCCGGGCCTGAAAAGCTCTTTGTGAAACAGCTTAGCTTTCATGTCAGGATTTCGTGGGTGCCTCGGGCAAAGACTTGGGACGTGCCCTTTCGCAAGGGCCTTGGTGGACGCAAAGCATCCTGCTTTCAACTCTGAGCGCAGGATTAATCAAGTTTGCGTCGGTATGTCAATTTTAGAGTGCTTAGCTGCAGAGATTCGAAGCACGTACGGTGATCATGCCAGGAATTTATGACATGAGGTAGGGTTCCGTCATAGTCGAGGCACCAAGATTTGATGGTTTCAGCATGCTTGAATGGCTTTCGGTAGCTAAAAGCATCATATTGGGGTCCTTGAACCCTAGATTCGAAAATCAGGGCCTGGATAGTGAGCAACCAGCATGGGGTTTCCAAAGATTAGGGGTTCCTTGTTCGAGGGTTCTGTTCGGGGTATGTATTGGGGTCGCCCTTTTTTGAAAGAAAACAGGTTAACACCCCCATAAGAATAGCGTGTTTGAGATTACCCCGAAGTGTCAGACACTTGACAATCAGTATGCAGAAGCTGAGCTTGGTTTAGACACCCAGGTGGCAGATATCTAGGTGATTGTAGCAAATCATTCCATAGGCGTTGGCTGCTGCCTTTCGCCACGCAACAGCAACGTCCGCTTCTCTCGAGGGCCGCGGAGGGCACGTCTGGAGCTTGGACTGGCGATGATCTTGATCGCTGGAGGATGCCACATACATGGTCTCCTTATCCCTATACTACGGACTGCAAAAATCTAGGTTTACAGGGGAAACCCCAGGTTTTGGAAACTCCCACATGGACTGCTTCGAAAAAGGCAGGTGAGTTGGATCAGGTAGGTAGCTGGCAGTGCTAGGCACAGTTGGAAGTCGCATCCGTTCTGGCCCAAAGCAGGTGCCCAAGTACGCTTTGTAGACTTCATGGCCCAAAGTAGGTATTATTTACAGACTTAGGTCCCTGGGATCTGGTTCTCCACCGATGCAGGACGTGATTGTGCTGCATGCCAGGACACTGAGTGTTGAGCGAATCTCCTGTCGGGATTTGATTTCGCGGGGCCCTGAGATTGCACAACACCTTGGCTACGATTCTGGTGGCATTCGCAAAGGGTCCACTGCTGCATCTGGTCACAGCATGGAAGCGTGTGCATGTGGTGGCGGCGTTGCCCCCATGAGACGTGGAGGGGTCACCGCATCGCTGCAGTCCATTGGGGCTACAGGCCAGATCAAACCTGAAGCCAAACTTGCCCTCACAGAAGCGCTGCGCAGGGCAGGGCTGATTTCCGACAGAGATTATCTGGCTGCATTGGCAGACAGGCGTCAAATGGCAGTTGTGGAAATTCCGAGCTACTTTAAGTCAGAATCGCCGGATATTCCTCTTCTTATGAACGACTACAGGGAAAATGGTTACAACCACAGGAAAGCAGAACGAATGCTTCAAGAAACTCATATGAGACACGGATTGACGAGATGCCGTTGTCACTGTCCAGTGCACGAAGGAGAATGCCAGATGGAAGTGCAGTCTGTACAGCGTATTGAGAACAAAACTCTCTTTGAGCGCTTCAAGGTGTACGAGGCGGCCGTAGCACATGAGCTGCTCGATCAGAGTGTCGAAGACAACCTCGTACGAGGAATACATCCTTGGCTGCAACGACTTGGCTGTCGGAATGGATTGTCTAAGACAGCTAACACAGTGTACCTGATGCACGGCACGAGAAATTCCAACCTGGCTTCTGTTTGCCAACGCGGGCTGCGAACCAAGTTCTCACTCCACAAGGAGCCAGACGGCTTGTATGGAAGGGGCTTGTATTTCACCAACAGCAGTTGCAAAGCATTTCAGTATGCCGGTCATGGTGGCTGCATATTGATTTGTAGGGTGGTTCTGGGGCGCATCGAGCGCCTTGACAAAGACTGCCGCAATCGCTTTTTTGCCAGCCCCACGTATCACTCAGGGATGGCTGAAGGCAACTTCACATTGCGACAGGCATCTTCTAGGCAGGTACATGACGAGTACATCGTCTACAGTGATGATGCTGTTTACCCCGAGTTTGTTCTGACAGTGTCCTAGTGCTTATGTTCGACCACATGCAGCCTTCGTGTAGGCCAGGTGTGAACAGAAGCAATTACACGACGGATTGAAGAAGAGCTGGACCGGAATTTGCATGCCTTCCCGAGAGCCGGAAAGTGGCAAAACTCTTCAAGCATGCGCGTATTGCTTTGACGCAGAGGCTTTGATGCAGAGCAAAAGCTGTGGGAACGGCAGCAAAGCAAGCCCTGAATGTGCACCTCTATAGAGTCCTCATGCTCTGGACCTAAGAACGCCCCTGTTGCCCCCGGGTACCTAGACCCCACAAATACTTCAATCAACAAATGAGTATTGGAAGGCAAGCACGCCAGGGGCACTGCGCGGTTTTTCCTTTGCGATCCCGTCAGCTAAGGCCAGTGCGATTGCAGTGGATTCCCTACGATTGGGCCACGAATGGCACAGAGGCAAGTGAAAGCCACATCGACAATGACAGCTGCATCAAGAAGATTAACAAAAGCCGTCACAATGTTATGGAAATTTCTCAGGACTTTTGGTCACAGGCAGCCATAAAGGCCTGCATCGTTATAAAGCTCGTTGCTGATTCGTTTCATACCCCATTCCAGGGCGTGTGCTTCCAGACAACCATGCCAAACTAAAAAAGTGCCAGGAAGGTTTGGCCCAACATGGTCTGATAAGTCGCGGGGTCTTCAAACAAACACATACAGACGGGTGGCCAAACTTTGAGGCAGCAAGGAGCGAGATGCAAAGGTGCAGTTCGGGAAATCTTCCATGTGCAGCTGAATCCCCGCCTGCAGCAGGTTCCGCTGGACAACTACATCTACTCAGTGACCCTCTGAGTGAGAAGGCTTACTTGGAGGTTCAGGGAAGTTCCAACCTACTGATGGTTGTATTCAGAACCCAGCAATATTTCCCTAAGTCTCCTAGTATGGTTATAATTGAGTCACAGTTCGTGAACCTAAACCTTCAGAACTTTAGCTTCCAAATCCATCTGCCCAAGCGAGAAGGCAAAAGATACACCGCAGGACAGCTCGCCTTTGGCGAGAGTAGCAAGGAGTATTTAAAAGGTCAGGACGATTGCAGACTTCCGAATGCAACTGGGATACCATGGGAGGAAGCGACAGCTCCAGCAGGCAGGCCAGCAGCCGAAGGCAAACCTTTCCGCAGATCTTTGGCTCGATGGAGCAGAACATGACCCACATGCACAGGCTGTGGAAATCCAATATCCTTATGCTACCTCACAAGTGCTGAGAGCGCACTGATACCATTTCTGTCCGAAGGTCAGCTGTGCTTTGTAGCAAGCATTGCAAACTCCAAGCAAGGCATTGCATATCGGCATACTGCAAGCTGGATGTGGAGCTGCAGTCGCATGCACATGTATAGGTACACACATAGAAAGACATATATGTATACACATGTGTACACACCGTTAATGGTGTAGGACCAGTACCACTCTCGCTCGCAGCCTCCCAACATCAAATCTCAGGCCTGGAAAGCTTCTTGCATGAGGATCAGCGCCAGGGATCTCGAACTCCTTGTACGCAGCAGCTTCACAGTTGCCAGCTTTTCCTGAAAGCTTCCAACTCCTCGGCTGCAGAGATGCCATTGACTGTGATTTTGCTGTGCTCCCAAGACATGTGCCCAGCTTGCAAAATGCTCACTTGCAAACCCTGTTATCCTTTTCGCTCGCAGCGTTGAATCAGTGTCCCAAAACCAGAAGCATGATTTTAGCATGTCAGATCTAGGGATCTATGGAGGTATCCGAATACTTTTAGCTGGCTTGGGCCGATCAAGCCTTGGCTGTTGATCACGCTCACTGACGCTGCAAAGCACCACTTCCAAGTGCTGATGGCGGCACGGAACAGCCGGGCTGAGGCCAAATTTCCAAGTGCGGATGTAGCGCAAGAAGCATTCGATCTTGCTGTTACACTTTAACACAGTGGATTTAGAGGAGAGCGTAGGTTTTCCAGAATGGCTTCATGCTATCAGCTGAGCTGACAAAATTTGGGTCTTTCAGCAAGAGCAACTGTAAGCTAGAAGTTGTGACCATTCCTGTTTGGTGCAGCTTTGTGAGTGACATGCCTCCAAATGACTTTGCGGCACTTCAGAGGGAGCTTCGTACCATAGATGACCTCATTGGGATCAGCTCCCCAATGCTGCCTTAAGCACCAGTAAGTGAGGCAGTGCAGTTTCAACGCGTGCGGTCCTTTGCAAACCTCTAACTCCTTGCAGGGCGAGGCACGCTTTCACGGGCTTCTTGTACAGCTTGTGGAAGAGTTCGAGGTTTTGAGATGTGCCCCTTGGAAGAGATCTGGCCAAGGGTTGACTTGTCAAAGGACGTCGGGTAGTGCGGCAAGTTTTGTTATCAGTTTGGGAGAGTACTTCTAAGTAGCCTTCAGTCATCCAATCGCGCATCCCATAGATATGTACTGCTTGTGATTGAGCCTTTGGAGTGCAGGAACAGGGATGCCCTTGGACATGCACGTTGACTTGCAATACAGCCAGCATCAAAGAAGGCAGAAGTCAGGTAGCAAACCTAAGTCATGTTTCAGATGCTGCTCATGCCTCTATTCTGGACGGATAGTATGTGACTGGGCCTGAGTCTATGTGCCGCCCTCCCTTCTCAGGTTTGAATCGTCAAGTGACCGAGTTCAGCTTGCCAAGAGTTGTGCGAACTTGTTCCTATCCCAGGCGCCCCTGGATGAGCGAGAGGGCCCGCCGCTAGAGGCAGAGCTGCTACTCGGCTGGTGTCTGGGTGTCGTAGGACTTCTGGAACTCAAAGATGCAAGCTCAGGACTGAGACTGCCCTCAGCCCAGCAGATGCCGAGCCTTCTCCCGGGCTGCCTCGAGCCTCACGCGAGACTTCGCGAGGAGCCAGGGTGCTTTTCGAATTGAAGCAGCACGGCAAAGACTCAGTAGCCAAACATTGCGCGCAACTGTAAAATAACAACTTTCTACAGTGGCGGGAGTCGCAGACTGCACACCTCAAGTCGAACGGTGAGAAATAGTAGGGTCGTTGCCGGCGTCCTCTTCGCCCTCGTCCTCCTCCTCTCGTCGTGATCGTTGCCATCGTCGTCGTCGCGGCGGCTGTAGCGGTGGTGGTAATGCTGCAGTAGCACTGATTCGGTAATGATGATACAGTAATTCCCTTTATCTGTCAGCCACAACCAGGACGCCTCAGGATGCTCAGTCTGCAAATGGTGTCGATGCATCCTTTTTCCAAGTCAGATTGGCTGCAGCATGGAGTTTTCTGGTAGAGATGACCCGTCGTGAATCAGTGGCATCTACACCAGGTCAGATCATGAAGTGCAAATCTGCAAATAGTCAGCTACGTATGGTCGTGAAAAACTTCATTTTTCTGCATGCCCGCCTCTAACTTTGTAATCCTGAACCGTGCTGGGCGCCCATCGGCTACGCATGCTGACAGCCTTGCTGGATGGGACCGTTAATCCATTGTAAAAGCAACACCCAAAACATGAATAAAGTCCCTTCATGATACAAGAAGCGGCCAGCTGAGGCCTTGCGAAGAGACTACTGAAGAGCCTCCCGTGGAGTCCAAAGACCCAGACGGCGCTGCAGTGGCCAAGGCTGGGTCGCGCTTTGTCAGACTGACCTCACTAAGGCCTGGGCTGAATTAGACTCTGCACTCTTGTTGGGCGCAGTCTGGCAGTGACGGTCGGGCGAGTGTTCGCCCATACGTTGTCTTTGCGTCTCAGATTGCTTCCGCATGAGTTTTCCAGCTGGTAGCATGGATCCTATCAAGTCCTCCTCTGCTGCACCCAGGGAGTCACAAAAGAGGTTCAGGCCCATCTTTTCGCAGGAGAGCCTGCAATCAGCAATGAGCCTGCAACCTGCATGGGCGCCTCCAGATCCAGCGTGGTCCTTATGTTCCGAACTGCATCTGTATGTATACAGTATAGATATATATATATATTCAAACCATATATATACATTTATATGTATGTAGTCGTTTACTTGTTCATGCTACACCCCCCAATGGACCTACCATGTTGGTATGCTTTGAGGGGTGGTGATAGATGAAAGCATGAAAAGTAAAGGGTGTTTAATTAACAATCCGCGTAGAGAGGGGGAGTGGAGGATATACCTACGAAGAAAGCACTTGTGACAGTGAGCTTGCAGTGCATACTTTTTAGCGTGCTTGCAGTTAAGTGCGGGAGAGCTTGGTTCTGCTACCTAGTCTCCCTTGCTCATGAAGAGTTGTACTTACTACTGCCATTCTTGAAAACGGCCAGAAAGCGGACCCGGCATCCTCCATCTTCAAACATATGCAGGGTCAAGGTTAGGGTTGCGCTTCATGGCCTCCTAATGAGATCAATCAAATTCGAATCTTTTCCCTGATCGTTTGAAATCAAAATAGTACATTCCAAGTATCATCAGACTCCCGTCCTGCAACTTAAAAATCCCATCCATCCCGAATAAGCTATTCCAAGCATTCTGCAAATCCCTTCCCTAACCCCTTGGAAACAAAAATATATTCTAACTATTACCTAAAAGATCCTAGTGTAAGAATATCTCCTTTGAAAGGGCAGCCGGAGATAGCAAGAGCAGACATTGCAGTCCAAGTATTGGTATTATCCGATCCCTTTCCCTGGCCCTAACCCTTTGGAAACCAAAATAATATGCTCCAAGAATTATCAGAATCCCGACCTTAACTCTTGAAATCCAAAGTATTATCCGAATCCTTTCCCTAACACCCTGAAAACCAAATGTATATATTCCAAGTATTACCGGAATTCCGTTATGAACCCTTAAAACCTACATAAACTACTCCAAGTGGTATCCGAACCCCTTCCCTAAACCCCCTGGAAACCAAATAGTATGCTCCAAGTATTATCCAAATTTATGTTGTTACTCTTTATTAAACTTAAAGAAGTTCCTCTAAGTTTTATCTGAATCCCTTACCTTGTAGTTCCCTATTGATATCGATTGTTACGGCTGAATGTAGGATAGATCGTTAATGTAATGCTCTGTATTTACAGTATGTATATACGCGCCCCCTTCTCCCCCATGTCCAGCTATATTTTGAGTTAGCTATACGTGTAATGTCCCTGGTCACTAATGTATAAAAATGGCCCTTCCATCTGCTAATAATGTCAAAAATTTGGACAGCAATTATCTACAAAAAGTTATTGTCAGAATAATTAGTCATACCGAAGAATTTTAATATAAGATTGCGAAGTAGTGGAAATGTTGGGAATATCTATTTCAAACGTTTGGAACCTCAGATTCTAAGATTCTGCGGGGCTCTTTCTTGGAATCTTGGATTCCAGGTCCAGATATAAATAAGAATTGAAAATGTTGATTTGTGTTATTTGGAATCCAAGATTGAAAGATGAAAGGATTCCGGGGCTCTCTTTCTTGGAATCTTGGATTCCAGATCCCGAGATATTAGAATTATTGAAAATGTTAACTTCTCATTTTAATCCAAGATTCTAAGATTCTCGGGGACTCTTTCTTGGAAGCTTGGATTCCAGTTCCCGAAATATCTAGAAAATGAAGTTGGAATGCAAGCTTCTAAGATTCTAAGATTCTGAGGGAGTCTTTCTGGGAATCTCGGGTTCTACATCCAATAATATTCAGAAAGATTACCGTTCTATTGTTTTTCAAGATTTGCATGTCAAGATTCCAAGAAAGAGTGTCTCAGAATCTTGGAATCTTGGATTCCAAGTATTGCAAATCAACATTTTCAATATGTTTAATATTTCGAGATCTGGAATCCAAAATTCCAAGAGGAACTCTCCCCGAATCTTAGAATCCTGGATTGTAACAATAGCTTAAAAAAAATCGATAGTTTTAAACATCTCGCGATCTGGAATCCAAGATTCCAAGAAAAAATCACCCAGAATCGTAGAATTCTAGAATCTTGGATTCCAAGTATTGAAAATGAATATGTTTAATATGCTTTTTATGTTGTATTTTCTGCCTCCAGCATCTTATAACCTCGCAAGAGCTATAAATTGGGTCCGACCCCCACTCATGAACAGTTGGATAGTACTTATATTATGAGTATATATAACCCTGAATAATATGACCCCTAGTATAGACTGTTGATAGGTGGGGACAAGACAAAAGCTGTAAATCTACAGCGAAATGCTGAATTCACATAGTTTCTTTTACACATACCACAGCAGCAATTGTATAGTTTCTACAGTATGGAAATTAATTTCAGCATTTCGTAGCCCCATATATCATTAAAGTATACAAAAGGCAGGTCTATAGGGGGGGTACCATATCAGTATAATGTTGTCATCTATTCCTCTGTTTATTTGTTTGTGCACGTATACATATATGTATACATCTGTATTTATGCATAGTTGCACATTGCACGTGAGTTTTCATTCATAGGAGGCTGGTGGGAGTTTCTGAGTGTGTGAATTGCACAACTCGAGTTCTGAAATGTGCGAGCGCTTAAGCATCTCAAGTGCCTTGTGCCTGTGGGGCTTTGCATCATTGCCAGATTGCAAGGTGCCTCTGGTCCCAGCACCAGTTTTCGTGGCTGGGCTGGTTCACTGCAGTGCTGTAGAAGCCTAAATACTAATAATGACCCCTCTCTTACTTTCCTCATATAGTGGTACGAGAACATACCCCAACACCCTGTCGCAATAAAATTCGTCCCAACATTACACGCAGCGGAGCTTGTCATGAAGTCTTTCTGGGTCCAACTTGAGGACCTCCCCGATGTGCTGCGCAAGTTCTACTTGAATTCTGCAGACACCTTCACAGGCTGGGATGGCCTAGCTTGGCTTGGGCATTTATAGCGAATTTGGACATGGATCAGACACTTTGCACTTCCCTGTTATGAGCATCGTTCTCCGCTGAAAACCAGGGAATTTCGGGTCAGACACAGTGCCTTGATTCGTCCCACAGAGCAGATGCGGGTAACCAAAAATTATTAGATCGCTCTCATGCCTGCAAAATATCATGGTCCTTTCTCGTAATCAGTATCGGAACACCAAACTGGAGCTCTAAGTCTTGAAAGCCGACGGTGCTTCCAGGTCAGTAGTGGATTCAACGGCCTGCGTATTGCAGAGGTCAACTGCACTGGGAGCGACTCCGCAAAGTCATCCAGAACGGGCAGGGGGCATTCCAGATGGACGTTCTGGAAGCAGCTTGGAAGTCCGTAATGCTTTCAGGAACCTGCAAGGTGCCGCCATTAAAAAGGATAGCTCCTGCCGTAGGGATGCATGACAAGCAGCTACAGCTACGGTACCTTGTACTGCGAAGAAGAAGCCCAACGAGCAAGCGTAGTATCCTGCTACCAACTGCTGAATGATTCCCAGGCAGATGTGTGCGCTATGCTGCAGACAGGAGGCTGCTGGCATGAGTCATAGAGACATGCATGCACAGCAATCGCAAAGAGCGCATCGAGGAAGCCATAGAGATGCCCAAAAGACGCAGATTCCAGCAGTCCGTCAGTTAGCCTTAGCCGCCTGTGCCAATAGCCTGACCGACAGCCTGGGTGCTTGCAGGTCGGGCACTACCGCAGGACTTCTGGGCGTGCTTTCGGGATCCTAAAGGCCCACAGTAGGTGCCGCATATATACATTTATATATAGGTATATATACAAACCCCCCCCACATTTACCGACCCTTTTGCTGTATCACCAACCTTTTTGCTGTTTTCACAGCTGGAAACGCCATGGCAATTTGTTTTTCTGGTTGTTTTTGGTACCTCTTCAGGTGTTGGCAAGATTTTGACGTCAAAGCTTTGGTTTCTTTGGTACCTCCTCAGGTTTGGGCAATATTTTCTTTGAAAAAGTTGCAAAAACTTGAGGATGTACCAAAAAAGACAAACTTATTGAGACCCCCAATCCCAAGACATCCAAAACTTTGTTCTTTGTTTTTTTGGTACCTCCTTAGGTTTTGGCAATATTTTCTTTGAAAACCTTGTAAAAACCTGAGGAGGTACCAAAACATCAAAGTTCTAGCAACTAGGCACCTGGAGACCTCTAAGGCTTTGCTTTTATTGTGTTTCTGGAGCCTTGTGAAGTTGTGGCAATAGTCCAAAATTCAAATTTGTCTTTAAAAGTTGGACTTCCGGATTTTTTTAATTTCCTAGAAACTCGGGAACCCAAGAATCCAGGATATCGCTCTTCACTTTAATTAAATTTGATACGGAATTTACAAGGCCGCAAGCAGCCAGGAATCCAGGATTTTGCTATCAATTTCAATTATAGTTAATAAGAAATGTACAAGGCCGGAAGCAGCTTCGAAATTCAGGATTCCAGGAATCCAGGATTTTGCAAGTAGTGGAGAATGTAAAAGCCGAAGGCAAATTCATACTATAAGGAACTGAATATTTTTTCTAATAGTAGGATTCCAAAACGTATCAAAAAATATTGTGGCTAATTGTATCTGATTCTAAATACTGTGACATGTAACTGTGTATTGTAATATATTCCAACTAAAGAAGGGGATAATAGATGATGAAAACCACCTCCCAAACTATAA
>CAJNIZ010009335.1:210359-237656 GCA_905231905.1 Symbiodinium pilosum
TTCTTAGAATATTTGAAAAGGAATTTATGCAACCCAAAAGCCACCTCCAAAACTAGAATTCAAGGATTCCAAGATTTCTGTTTAATTCCAAATGGGATTTTGAACGGAATGTATATAAAACGAAGCCAAGCTGCAAAAGTAGAATTGCAGCATTCCAAGATTTCTCTTTAAATTGTAATTGGGTTCTAAAAGGAATTATACAAAACAAAGCCAACCTACAAATGTAGAATTGCAGGATTCCAAGTTTTCTCTTTAATTCCTAACTGGAAATTATAAGGAATCTAGATAAAACAAAGCTACCTGCAAATGTAGAATTGCAGGATTCCAAGCTGTCTCTTTAATTACAAATTGGACTTTAAAAGGAAAGGATTCAAAACAAAGCCACCCCCAAAACAGAAATAAAGAATCTATTATTCGCTTTTGCTTTCGAATAAAGCTCCAAAACAATAGGTATAAATGTAAAACCAATAGAATCCATGAAGTTTTTTATTCTAAGGGATAGTTTGAAGACCATAGGATTCATGGATCTTATTAACCAAACAAATTACAATAGTAACAATAGCAGTAATAGTCGTCTAAGTCGTCCTGAGGCAGGAAATGTAGGCAGAGAGGTCGGTACATGGGGAAGGAGGTACCATTTATATATATATATGCATATATACATATAGAGCGGCACATTTTTGTAATCTTGGAGCCCCAGCAGTGGATAGTGCAAGCTGGCGGTCGTTGACATTCCTGCATGCTCTGATCAGTCAAGCTATCGTCTCATACAAGCCCTCCAGGCACCGGATTTGGATAGCCTTCTTACTGAGGATACGCATCGTAATCTCCAACATAGACTAACACAATATCCTGGTTTTGGTTAGCCAGTGTAGATATCACTTGCCTCAACCATCAAGAAAACAGAATGCATTCTTCGCAAAGTTGGAAAAGTTCAGCGCGTGTGAAGGCATCGCGCGTCCATTTGTGAAATGCATGATGCCCTGCAGGAGCTTCTACTCAGTTTCGCTGGCTTTGCTCGCCTAATGCAGCTCAGGAAGCAGTTCAGATCTAGGAACAGAAAACCCAGTTCACAACTAGGTAATGTGCAATATGTAGTCTTGTAGAACTACTATTGCGGGTGATGCTGCCCTTTAGTGGTGACATTGCTTTGATACAAAAAAGATGTTTGCGCGATACTTCAGCTTACAAGCATGGCACCAACGAGCCGAGGCGTGGAGACTGCTCTCATCTCGCGGAGGCTGGACAAATTAACAGCAAATTCAATAGCATGGCAATAGCAAGATCAAGGATGTACTTGCGAAGGGCCATGGCAGACCCCACAGTCCCGAGAAACAAATTTTAAGAAGCAATCCAAAGCGACCTGAGCGCGCAGGATGTGAAAGAACGAGTGTGGCTTGGCAGAAAAGAAAATAGAGACGCGTTCTCGGCCCCACTGAGCGTTTAGATCTCATTTGCTGCGCCGCAAAAGGGAGGTGGGCAAGCGATGGTACGAGGTAGCTGGCGGTGTTTGCGCGGATTACACCGCCTTGTGGGACCCTGGAGTTGTGATGTGTTAGAGAACCTAAATGGAAGGGTAGAGGCAGAGTTACACTGTGCCTTAAATGGGATGCAGTATGCTACGTAGATCTGCAGTCCCTTCAAGCAGAGCGAGAATGCTGGACGTACACGTCCATTCCCTGCCCAAAGCCTCAAAGCCGGAGACCCTAAACCCTATCACGCTAGACTAGATCTCATCTGTAGATCCCTTTTCAGTGGCATAATAGTATCCCCTACCCCAAAGCCCTAGCAAACTCAACCACACTAAATAGGAGCCTCTGGATTTACCTAAACCTTCAGATGCTGAGGATGCGAGTGCGCAAGGTGATCGAGGAGGAAGCAGAGCCTTGTCCAAGTAGAGAAGAAGGGGTGAAGCTTGTAGAATCCTGGGGATCTATAAAAAAAGGCTTTGGGCCCGAAAGCTTACTTTAGATGATACCTACTTCGGCCGCCCTCGCATCTGCGAATAAGACCTTTGTTCGATTTTGAAATTTAGTGGGCTGTTTGTTGTTGATTCGGGGCCAAGAACAGCATCTGCCTGTCACTCGCGGCTGCGTCTGGTAGACAGCACAACGACCTTGGAGCAACCCAGGAGTCCGCAACGAAGCGCCCGCAAACGGTCAAAAGATCGTGGATGGAGGTCAGGGAACACTGAGAGTGCACATTTCCGCAAGCAAGAGCTTCAGTGGTAACCATGCGCGTCAGAACCTGCCGATGGACTACCAGACATTCCTACTCGAGGTTGCGCAGCTTGGCCGCACCAAAAGATCAGAAGAGTGGCAAAGTCTTGGTGGCTGCTGAACGGCTTTGGGCCTCCTGATTACAAGCTTGGAAAGGCCCGCTTTCGTCATCTTGGCCAATGCAGTGGTCATTGGCATCAGCGCCGATGACAATCCGGATGACCTTTGGCCAGGAAGCGGTGTCACAGAGCCTTCAGCTCTCTTGAGGGACAATTCCATGAGAAGTTGCGCTGCCCCGTAGCTTTTTTGGATGAGCATGCTCTCTACAGCGAACTGACTCTAGACGACCATCTAAGCTTTTTTCGTGTCCTGCTTCCACAGTCTGATCTCAGGCGGTCGGCTGGCAGGCAAGTGCACGGATAGCTTTCCACAATTGCGTTGAGTGGTCTGCGCTCTTTCCCAGATATTAGAAGTCAGGCTTGCGACGCACAACGCATTTGTCAGATTTTCTTCCGGGAGCTTCCATAAACCGAAGGAGGTGCTCTTCTACACCCCAATGTTGTCCTTGTTTTAGAGACCCGCTAACCTAGTTTTTGGAAACCGCCTTGTTGCTACAGCTACAACTGCGAGGTCTTGGAGTTGCTATTCACAATCGTATTCACCCTGGAGGCCCTCCTCAGGCGGGGGCAGAAAAGGCATTGCTGAAGAGGCGTGTTTGAATCGATGGCATTGCCCAATCTCTGATTTGCTGGTCAGGGTGCGGTGGACGGGCTGCCGCGTTTACTTGACTGGTCCAGATGCAGGCGAAGTTTGCAATGAATTCAAGGTTTTAGATCTAGGCTTCGGGGCTTCGCAGTGCCAGCAAAACATCCAGAGGATACACAAGAGTGCCTCAATTCATTGCAGCTTCGAGCAATCAGAGGCTGGAACTACTTTGACATGCTCTGCTTAACCTGCGCCTACACGGACCTGGCAATCACCAGCGTGATCCAGCAGCGGAGCTGCAAGAAGGTAGGCAAGGAATAGCCGCGGCCAAAGAAGAAGCGAAGCCTGCAGAAGATGTGAACAGTCAGCGCCTGTACTTGCAGCATAGTCTTCAGATTGCCGTCATGGATGCGTTTGCCTTAAGTAGCACTGGTCGGCCCATGCTGATGACTCTCCATGCTCGGAAGTGTGCTCGCAAGTACGATGTGGGTTTATCTCGCACCAATTTGTTGATTGCCTTGATGCAAAAAGGCTGTATTGCAAAAGCCCTGGTTAAAGCCAGGCTTTACATGTTGTGATGCTATTTGCAAATACAGGTCATTCGTCTAGCGTCCATGTGCACTTTGCTGTTTCCCGTGCCAGCAGTGATGTGCGGGGACATTTGCGGCAGCACACAAATCTGTCTGCCTCTTGGGGGGCTTTTTCCCCGCCGGGTACCTCATAGCACTGTTCTAGTATTGTTATTGTTATTAGCATTATTGTTGTTATTATTGTGGTAGTATTTGTTTTTTGTTGTTATTGTTGTTATCACCCATTTTGCTGCTGACAGTGTGTGTGCGTGTTGAGAATGCAAATCAGTTTTTCTTGTTGGGCGATGCCATTGATATCATGGATCGTTCAGAATGCTCTCTAGATTTGAAGCACGTTTGGATTCAACATGTGACTCCTACGGTTGGAACCCTAAGGACTTTCTTCCACCACAACCTTGAACCTGATCTTGATTGTTGAACATGCCCATAGCACTCTGAAGCATTGTTCTGTGGGGGCACATGAGCGTGCTCAGTTCACAGGCGGCTCACAGGGTGACATGGCACCATCGTCAGGCTGTGTGCCTAAAGTAGTAGTAGTAGTAGTAGTAGTGGTAGTAGTAGTAGTCGTAGTAGTAGTAGTGGTGGTGGTGGTGGTGGTGGTTGTAGAGCAGCACTAGCAGTAGCACCAGCAATAGCTGTACAAGCAGGTTCGCGACTTGTTTCCGACGGTGCGTTATTTGCTATTATTGTGGAAAATCGTACATGTCCTGTCTTTTCTTTCGCAGGGACTGCAGCCATTCTTTCTTCCAAAGGTGCATTTTTCGCGATGTGTGCTTGCGTGTTAAGTACGTTCTTGCCTGAAATTCAAGAAAACTGTATTATTCCTTGGGCGTTTGCTAGGTGTTGACTGTTGACGCATTACGTGAAAATCCACTTCTAGCGGATTCTAGCGGAAACCTGCTTGGAGGGCCACGGCTGAAGACGATGCGCCTGCGCTTGCCGCGGGCCAAGTGGAATAGCAAGGTATGCTCAGCAGATAGCGGGTCTGAATCCTTCATTCTTTGAGACCCCTCCACCTGGGCTTGACCTTTAGCTTGAAATTAATTGAATCTGAAACAAGCCTTCCTTGGTCTTGTCGGCCCATATTTATCCTGAATTCCTGTGCTCAGAGCGCCATCATGCTGATCAAGATTCTCCGCTTGGCCCGCGTTTGCAGGCAGCTTCGAGAAACAGAGTGGAAGCCAGGTAGGGGAGACCTAAGTTATAAGCAGGTAACATCACATAGCCTCTTATTCCTGAAATCATGGTTACTCGCAGCATTGAGTGATTTACCTGCCTATTTTGAAAGAGCGCCCAACCTTCCAACTCAATCCATCATGACATGCATGCCAGGATCATCCGCGTCATGAGATTTGGTGCTGTACGAGAGCTCCGCGCAACTTGGAAAGGAATGTGACTAGTATACTGGGGATCCTTGCAGATTCAAGAGGAGATGGGAATGCAATGCCAGCTGGCAGAAAAAGGGCATCTCGTAACTTGAGCCCTTAGGACAAAAACCTACGAACCCAGAGTCCATGTCAACTACAGTATTCTTGGTGATTATTTCGACTGCACAGGGATCTGCTCCCTCCACTCAGGTGATCATCCTCGGGGTGCTCAGCGGAGTCAGGGTGCTTTTCTGGGCCATTGCCACACGAAGTGAATTTATTAAGCAAGGCAGTGCAAAGCTGAAGCATTCTCCATTGCTTGTGAGAGTAGCAAGAATCAGGCATGCATGCTTTGAAAGTCCAGTGCACCTGCAGGGAGGAGGTTTAAGGAATCTGCATCGCAAAGACCAGCTGTGGTACTTGTGTTGAGCCTTGTAATTCTTCGAGACTTGCTCAATCTGTCAACCCAAACCTGAACAGCATCTCAGGTTCTGCTTTTCTTCACGGCTCCCCGGCTTGCAGACGATTGAGTTTGCACTGAGCAGAGCTGGAAGGAGTCATGCTAAAGCGTAGCAAACCCTGGAGCATTGTGGCACCAGAGCTGAAAGGCCTTGGTGGGCCCTGGGAGGGATGCACTTGAGACGGAGGTCTATATCATTGGCGTGTCCGCTCGACTCCTCATTTGGGATGATCCACCCTCAGAGAGTAAACCGCTGGTGTGCCTTGATGGGGTCCACTGGTTGCTATCCAGCATGCTACTGCAGGAACCGGAGTTTGCCACGGTGTCGGCAGCAATGATGACCGTTTTTCGCACCCTCGCTGGCATTTCATCAAACGGCAAAGCTTTGCTGTGTAGATCCAGAACAGCAAGGCAACCTGCCGGCAACTTAGGCTGTGTCACAGATGGCTGCACAGATTTGGCAGGCCCCAGCAAGGGCCAATGCTCACAAAGCAAAGTGCTTTACCGAAACCTTCTAGCTCCCAAGCAGCCTTAGCTGACGAGTTCTTGTTTGGCTCAAAGAAAGGGATTCTGTGACGTTTTCTTGGATTTCTCGCGGTTCTCTCACCCTGAAGAGAGCAGATCTTGGATAATGTGATGAGAACTGAATGTGAATTCGCTAGCTTTGGGGGAACAGCAGCATTGCCTTTGTTTCCAAGAGATGACAAGCAGCGGCCCTTAAGGTCTGTTTGGGGGTAGAGGTTGGTGTAGAACGGTGAATTTTGGTGTAGAACCAGTTGGTTTCTACGCGATTCACTGATTTTGATTTCGCCCAATGGGCTTGGTGAGGCCAGCCGCTGCAGGAACACTTGCGGATCAAGCACGGATCTGTGTCCTGGCCCAAAGTACAAGTGTTGGCTTGAGCTTTCCATAACACGTGCCCAGTACACACAAGAAACTTGAAAGCCTTTGCTACTGGAATCTCAGATGTTCATGCTGGTGTACATGGTTCTGTTCCTGTTTGTTGTCATCGGCATCTTCAACCTGATCATGGCCGTGTCACCTGGCGGAGGTTGGACTGCACATGCTCGTGTAGCATTTAAGGGGCTCAGCTGCAATGCTTGCACGTAGCCTTGATATTGGATTCAGTTTGCAAGTTAGAGCGATGCCCGCACAAAAGAAGCACATGCAACTGTGCTAGCAGCTATGGTATGCTTCTGCGGCTGGAATCACGGCATGTGCTGTAAACCTTAAGAACCAAGAAGAGGAAGAGAAGGACCCAGTGCATGTGAGTGAACGCTAAATGTTGCAGAACCAGTTAAGCAGCTCAGGTTTCTGGATTCTGTGGTGAGTGACCATGCTACCAGGGAGCTCCAGGACTTTCCTATTTGCGGCCCTTTCCAAAATCGCGCTTATGCAGGCCATGAACTGCTGGAAATGTTCTTGTGTGCAGCTTTGGACAGGAGCTTGGATACAAGTACGATGAGCTTGGGCCTTGGCCAGTGAGGTTGACAAAATCATGTTCGTTCAGCCATGCCACTGCATGAGGATGGAAGAGCAAATCTCGCCCCTCGGCCAGGTCAAACTTTATTTGTTGAGTGTGGTCGCAGGGGGCCTTGTTGATGCTTCTGTGCATTTGGCTGCTATAGATCACATGGGACCTCCCCATTCATATGCTTGTAGCCGAAGGTCCCAAAAACCCACAATCCGATGAGAAGACTGGTCTTGACTTGTCTTGACAATTGTAGGGCAGGGTTGCAGGATTCAAAAAGGGGTTGCGGTGACCCTAATCCCAAAACAGGTGTCCATAGGATTGATATTGTAAAGGCTAAAATTACTAAATCCTCTTACTTTCAAAACAACTCAGAAACGTCATCGCCACCCTCGCCTCGGGCCGCCGAGTGGACATGAAGCGGGACCAGCTACTTTGCTGCCAAAAGAAGAGGTGAGATGAAGGGACATTCAGATCGTGGAAAAGAAAATTCAACTTACCATGTTCTAAAGGCTTAGGGACGTCATGCAGAAAATTTCAAGAAGTTCTAAGCGAGGTTGCAGAGAGAATTTTGAGGACTACCTGGTCTGGATAAGCCTACGACAGCTGTACATTGGGCATGTTCCCTCTGTTCAAATGGTCACTGAACCTTGTTCTTGCTTAGCAGCCCGCGCTTGCATCATGAAGGACAGGAGTTTGATAAATGAAGGGTCCGAAAACATGCGAAAGCTAGCACAAACAATTCACTCTCCATACCCAAGGTCAAAGACGCTCTGCAGCTGGCTGTGCCGCGCTCTTAGTCTGAGTCCCCATATGCAAATCCACCCATAGCCTCAGCTTCTGCAATAGCCAATCAAACAGGCATTCATGTGTGCTTGGTGTTTAAGCGAATTGTTCAATCAGACCTGTTGCGAAGGTAGCCTTTTCGTGAGGACTGCTGGGGTCATTAGTTTGCAAGGTGTGTTTCACGTCCCACCTTCATGAGGTTCGTTGCCCATGCGGGGCTGTGCAGCATGAAGACTTGCGTGATCCGGAGGAAGCCGCCAACTCCGAAGAAAAGCATGCGGCTAAATGTTCACAAGGAGATGAACAAGGAGGCTTCCTGAAAAAGTCTTAGCCACCAGTATCTCGCAGAGTTGTTTTTCCATTGGAGCTCGTTTCTGCAACATCCTTGTAGTCGACAAGAGCTACTCCATGCCGCCGTGTATCGAACCAACCAGTAGCTTCCATCGAGCCAACTGCTGCTTACTGGCAGGTTGCGGTGACGCGAGAGGCCTTCACTCGCTGGCTGGAGTATCCCGCAACTTGGCATGATACGAATAGCGAGCTTCCATGCAGCAAGAACTGATCACAGATGGTTAACATGTGTATCGTGTGGTTTGGCATGCACAATTCTGTTTGAGTTGAATGGTGTAGCCCAAACGGCTTTGTTTCATTTGCTTGGCGCAACACAAGGAGATGGCGGAGCTGCTAACGTTCTGCAAGATCGAGCTGCTTGCGTCTGCAGGGAGGGTTACTGGAGATCCATTTCGTGGCATTGAAAATCCAAAGTCCAAATCGCTTGCAATGCATGAAGCAGCCATTCAAGACCCTTGTACCTAAACCTAAAGCCTTGCACTTCCTAAGGACCGCGACAAAGTATGAATCTCGGCAGCAGCAAACGGAGGTACCTCATCCATGACGCCTTGCAAAAGACGTACCCTTGACATCCTCATGCTGATACATGGGCTCATTTTTGGGATTCGCCATTTCTCAAGTAGGAAGGCTGGCAATTCTCCTCTTCAGGATCTTTTCGACGTGCTCGATGCCGACCTTGGCGGTCAGCTCCACTTCGACGAGCCCTTTGTCGGCAGATGGTCTGTGCTTCCTTCTTTTTCCCTGCTAACCAACCCAGTAGAGCCACTTTGGGCCGCTTCTTTTTCCCTGGGGCTCTAAGTCGTTAAAGCGCTGCCTGCTTCGCACTCTGAAAGTCTATGCATGCTACCTACTGTGCTGCGCCATGCAAACGCCGCGAGCCCAACCTTCCCTGCAGGTTAGTGGACGGTCTCATGAAACTGCGTGGGCCCATCACCAAGTCCGACGTGATCTCTCTCCGCTGCTTGGACAAGAGGGAGGGAGTGAGGGGCAACAGAGAAGGAAGGGAACGATTGCGGCAGCTCATTCAACCCCAGGTCTCATGATGAGCCAGCTGCTTCGTAGTGTGATGCGCTTTGCGGAGAGCGCGAACACCCACGGAGCCCAAGGATGCGGGGAGATGAGGTTGCCTGAGGGTAGTAGGAGTCTGGGGCCACGCCTCGCATGTTCAGGATTTCTTTGCAGGAGAGGTTGCTGAAAGATGTGATGGTTGCAGTTGCGATTGCCTTGAAAGACGCTGAATCCAGGAATTCAGAGAGCTCCAGACTCACTGCACAATCAGGATCTACTTTCAGATATTCTGACCCAATCCCAACAAAGCTATCAGACCCTATGCTGGCATGCAGGAGCCCAGGAGGAAAGCTGCAGATCAACGGTGGTTTAGCCAGGAACGGACGACAGGGCACACTGGGTAGTTGCAAGATCCTGCGCAAGATTTTGTTGAAACAACGACTAGCGGAGTCCTCATTTGCAAGTATTTGAGCACCAATTCACACGTCCGTCGTGAGTCTCTGCACTTCGGCCAGCAACCCCAGCACACACATGGATGCAAAACGGTGCCCGGGATCTGAAAGAGCAGGCTTAATGGAACGTGCTCATGGGAATGTGCTGGGGACTGTCTTGACGAGAGAAGGTTTGGTTGTAAGTGTCATGTAACCTGAAGCCTCTAGCGGAGCTAGTTTCTAAATATCGGATGACGCCTTCGTTCATGCGAAAAGCACACCTCTGAGCCAACGCAGTTTCCTGCACTCCTCGTGCTGCCATCGCTCTAAGCTGCTTTGTATGCAATCGCTTTTTAAGATTGTTTACCAGCGCCAAGACAAGCCGTCTACAGCTGGCTACACTGAATCCCACCAGTAAAGAGACACTGCATGGAGAGGCCTGTCTCGGTTGCGTTTGCTTGTACGTTGAACCAATTCCAATTCGATAATGTACCTTGAGGGACCCCGGAGTTAAGTAATATGCTATGTCCCTTATGAAAGCCCATTGTGCACCTACGGTCACAGTTTCATAAGGTTTTTTTCTTCGGCTCATTAGTAACTCCAGGGTCTCACAAAGCGGCGCTCCCAACCGCCTGGAAGGGCCCTGGGGGCTGCTGAAGTTCCAAGCGTCTCACTCCCCTGCAAAGCAGGGCGGCGCAATCCTTCACTATGTATGCTTTATATGCCGGTTGTTCTGTTTGGAATGCTGGCACAGGTCAGGGGCTTGTTCCAAGCCAGAGCACTCAACCTGATTGATTGGTGCGTGCGGGCCGCAGAAAAAAGAAGCTTTGCACCAGAGCGCATGCGTCACGCAACCCCACAAGAGCCCCCAAATATTGGAAGGTGTAGTTCTGTCACACTCTTACAGGGTTCCTTCTAGAAATGTAGTTTCGGCCTGAAACAGGAGCAGGTGATGGCGGATCCGGCGGAGCAGATTGCACAGGCAGAGAAAGGGATACAGTCACTATTTCTTCATTTTTATTTTTATGCTTCAGAATATTGTTATTGCTACTGGTATTTGCGATTTTATTGTGGTTATTAAGAATGTAGTAATGATAAGAAGGAGGTACATAGCATTTCTGCACTACTATTTTTAATTGTAATAACTGCTCTGTTCTTGTTTCAGGCCGAGGCCTACAAACAGGAAGGCAACACACGCTTCAAGGACCTGCCGCAACTTGCTAATCCTGTTTGGAATTTCTGGCGGAGGGAATATGAGGACTATTAAAAATGAGGGATGATAAAGTCGATGTAAGGGCAGAAGCCACGAAGAGCCACTGGCTGCAAAGGAGCAGAACTTTCGTGGCGCGTTGGGCAGCTATCACAAGGCTAGCTGAAGCGCGCAACAACATTTCCAACAGTCAGGGAGGGGGGAACTAGTGGCAACAGGTCTTCTGCTACATCAATGGGCTCCAAATGCCGGGGGAGCGCAGTCAGGCTGGGTGCACATAGCGACAGCTGAGATGAGGCTTGAACTTCTCCTGTGATTGAAAGGCATCTCAGTATGCAGAGATGATGGGCCGCTCGGTAAAAGCAAAAGAGCAATGCCCTGTCTCTCCAAGTCAGTGATCTCTACCGTGGGCCCTAAACTAAAGCCTGTAAAGGGTACTAAATTTCGAAGCCCGTTCGAGGCCGATCTGCCACCTCGTTTAACGTACCGGAAGAGAAGGTTGAGGAGAAGCCTGCCTCCCACAGAAGTTGTTAACTTGGAACTTGGCTTTGAGGAGGTGAAGAAGCTGAAGCAGTCCACCAACCTCAACATGGCGGCGTCCGTACCTCGACCCTTACGAGGCACCGCCGCTGCATTTGGACGCCTTCCCCAGGTGTTACCTGAAGCTTGGGGAACATCGCAAATGCATTGACTCGTTCGAGCCTGAGAGGGCCAAACAAAAGTGGAAGTTCTCACTCCTGGTGTAACTTGCCCTCGTAGATCTGAGATTTGGCTGCAGAATCTGTGCGTGGGGCTGGGTTCGCCGATCGCCATGCATTTGCAGGTGCACGAAGGCGCTTGCTACATGTCCGCTTTCTAAAGTCCGAATCTCAGGATGGCCCACTTCAAGCTTTCAATTTTGAACATCTATATCTATATCTATATATATATATATATATATATGTATATATATCACGTACAGGCATGAAAGTAAACATTTGTAATGCCACATACATACATACATACATACATACATACATACATGTATGTGCGTATACAGAATGGTAGACAATTCAAAATACTAGCACAGTGAACGTACGGTTTGATCAGCCCATGCAGTGACTGTGAACAGCATGTGGCCCCAGGCCTACTTCCGAAGAGGCGGGCGTGCTCAAGACGCCACACAACGTACCCCAACGTACTGGTGCTTGAAAAGTGCATCCCTGCAATTACCGCAGATAATCTTCAATTCTCTTCGTCACCAATCTACATTCACCCACTCCCCCTTCAGCACCTGTAGTAGGAGGGAACGCTTGCTGCTAGGACAAGCACATCTCGAGCTTCGAAACCTGGACGAGGTGCCCTGAGGGCGTATCTTTCGGCCCAGGGGTAAGTGAAACACTGCCAGCTCGCCTTCATGTAATACATATATACGTATTAAATCACAGAGAATAAGTCTTGCAAACTACACGTATAACATGACATTCAAAAGTTTTTGTTCCATCAGAATTAAGGCGCCCTTCACCCCCCTGCGGGCCCATGCCTTGAGACCAAGGCGAAGGAAGACTTCGAGCAAGCCAGGGCTTTGGAGCCACAGGCCTGGATTGACATTAATTCCCTGCTGCTTAGTTGGAAATGGAAGGTCCATGCTCTGTTCTGGAAACCCCGCTTCAAATCCGACTAGAAATCCTCTAGGACCCTCCCCAAACAAGTTTGCCAAAATTTGAGTGGGTGACCACGGCCCATTTAGAATCCTCTACTTGTTTGGGGGGGAGGAACGGGGGATGCTCATAAATCAAAACCCGGCTTAGGGATGTATCCCCTGATAAGAACGGTGGCTACTCCAGCGAAGACGATTCACACTGGCATCAGGACCCTGCAGTGGAGAAAGAGCTGAAGAGGCCCAGCAGCAAGGGTTCCGGTCACGAACGGCGTGAATCCTTCAAGGAATACCTTGCTGTGGCAGATAGAAGGGGAATGTTCGTAACACTATCTGATACTAATATCGATACTAATACTCTACTTCTACCACTACCTACTACTACTACTACTACTACTACTACTACAGGGAAATGCCACAGAGAGCTCCTGCATCCTGGAAGGTTAAAGCAGGCCTTCTCTCAGCATGATGCGAAGGTCGGCGCTGGCTGCAGTTCTAAAAGTGATAGTACATGAGACTAGGGAAGGGTGATAGTATGTGGGATGTACAATAGAGAAACAGCAATTGTAATAGTTCATCGTTGTTGACTGTTAGCAGCAGTAACAAGTAATAATAGTGCATTCCTATGACCATCGCTGAAATAAAAAGTCGTTCGAAGGAGAAGAAACGATTTGCCAAGCTTTTCAGCAAGATGAAAGAGGAGCCGTGCACCGCCTTTCGACATTCAGCTTTGACAAAGAGGCCGAAAAATGTTTCAGAAGATTGGACTTCGAATCACCTCTCCTTCTCACGAGGAGACAGACACAGGGGAAAGCAAGGAAGCTGGCAAGGAAGCAAAAGAAGAGGCCTGGATCTCGTATCTAGGGGTTCCCATAAATTGGGTATATAGACCTCAACATGTTATGATCCTTCAAGCTCGGGCAACTCCCAAAAAGAGACTACTAATTGTTGGAATCCCCCATATGTTTGCAAGGCATGAAGCTATATTTCCCAGAATTATTTGTTCGTAAAATTGACGATTTCAATCCTGAATGGGGACCCCACAATGGTTGTGTAATCCCATATGATCCCTAGGGTCCCTCACTTTTGAAATCCGCTATCGGGTGCACATCGCATTTTCGGAGCAATTGCCTTTACCTGCAGGTTGGAGCGACTGTGTGAGAGAGCAAGCAGCCAGGCCAAAATGGACAGCTCTTGCCGCATGCCGCATACAGATAGGAGATGCTCTGGCCCTCCACGTACCCTCCATTATGGCCTACATGAGCTGCGGTCTAAACTCCTTAAAGGGGTTTATGTAGAGGATTAATGGGGATTATCTAGGGGACCATCATAGAGGTTATTAAGGGGGATACTAGGAGTTCAGACTGTGGCCTCCATATCCCATATACAGGACTCTTTTGCCACTTGTGGGGATACGTGGAGAGGCTCTACTCCACCGGCTTTGTGTGGCATGTCTGCTGCCAATACGGATTTCCACAAGTGTGCTGTTGAGGGCATGGCCCCGAGCATGAAGCACCCGCCTGGCATTAGCCCAAGCGATCTCAGCGAAGAAGCCCAAAACCCATTCCACAGCATCCACAGCACAGAGCAGGCCCCAAGCTGTCCATATTATGCGAGACCTTTCAAGAGTTCTGTTGAAGCAGACCTGTCACCGAAATGGAGTTTTCATAACTGACTTGATCAGACAGCTTTCTTACTAAGTCGCACTCATTGCATGAGAGGGGTTGGAGGTCAGACTTATGTGTTTTCAGTTTTCACGGCCGAAAGACTGCCATGAACATCTTTGACAACGTTCTCGCGGATTGGCAGCGATGCAGGTTCCTCACAAATCACGTGGTTGCATATGAGGGGTGGGGTGGGCAGGTCTTTGATATTCAGGGCATGGAGTATGATTTGAATGCCAGAGCTGGGAAGGGTCTAATATTGGAGGGAAAGGAAAAATCAAAATGCACAACTGGTGCGAGTGTCCTGCAGGCCGCGCGGTGCTGTGCTGCCTTCTGGGGGCCTTGCAGAGGTCGGATGTTTGGTTTGCAAAGACTCAGGTAGATCCCAGGGGCCGGCAAATAGACCCTTTGAGAACGCCTACGTCTGGCATTGAATCAGTCCTTCTCAATGAGGGGGCCTGCCCTATTTGTGGCCGCAAAGCAGAGCGATGTAGCTTCCATCACGCCCTCTGTGCAGCTTCGCGGACTCCGCCGGCTGACCCCCGATTTGGTATCCTGGCTATAATTGTCTGGAAACTGCATGTGCGCTGCGCAAGAAAGCTTACGGAGAAGCGTCTGCCACGGATCACGCCATAGGTGTTGCACGTGCGCTCGATACATTGCGCGTCCCAGCCAAGGAACGAGGTCTGTTCGGCCCAGGCAGGGCTGGGAGTAGCAGCAAGGAAAGTAGCAGGTTGCATCCACCAGCCACACCCTGGGAGGGCCATGCCAATCAAGAAAATCAGATTGACACGTTGTGGCAGCAATGGACAGCTGGGCTCACGAAACCTAAATGGGTTCTAAAGTCTAGATACATAGTCCCCACGTTTGGCCGTTTGGAAACCTCAGGTAAGGTACCAGTCTTCATCGAATACAAAGCCACCATCGCTTCTTCACCCCATTCTGCAAAGGTGACAAATCAGATGGGGTGGTCCACTTTATGCGTTTTTGGCAGGCCATGGCAGCTATTCAATATTGTCCGTAGCCGAAGTGGAGATATTAGTATACCCCTAATTTCCTTCTTATGTTATATAAGCTTACTTGATTCGAAAAGGTTTGCCGATGCATCCTACGTTCTGTAAGATGTGACATGGATGCCCGCAACTCGCTGCCAGGATCATGGTACCAGCTTTGATGATTTGTTTGCGAACCATGCAGGTGATGGAGTTTTTCCACCGTCAACAACAATCCTTTGACGAGGCGGCTAGCTGAAAGATTCCAATGAAATGCGACATTCAGAGTGTATTGCGTATGTATCGTTGGCATGCACTGCAGCCCGCGAAGATGGCACAGGCTAACCGCTGCCTTGTCAAGCACTCCCTTACTCGCTGAAGACACCTAGACGGGCTTGGTGGCAGTCCCAAAACAGCAGGCTGCACATGCTGAGCTGTCAGGCGCCTCTTGTCAAGGACCTGGCTGCTTTGCGCGAAAGCCTCCTTACCCGCATGGACGCTTGGGAGAATTCGAAAAAAAGAAAGATGCAACGTGCGATGATGGCTAGTAGGATTGGCTACGCTCCAACGAGGTGCGAGCTCAGACAAGACAAGCTCCTGCAAGGATCGCAATGCTGGTCTGCTTTCATGTCGGTGGGTCCAAGAGGCCATGGCTGATGGCTGTCAGGTTTGCTTATCACTTGCTGGGATTGCTCCAGGTTTAGAGAGAAAATAAAGATTTCCAATACACATACCTGGAAACCATTACCAGGTGGTGAACCGCGCCGCCCGCCGCTCTGCTGATCCATCGGCTTTCTTTGCACTGCAGGCGCCAAGCCAAAACAAGCTCAGGGGACAGAAAGCAGAGTAATCGTTTTCATACCAGCTATACGGTTATAAGTTATATGTATACTTGCAGGGTGCACCCGCCCTTTTCTTGAGGCTGCCCTTCGCACTCTTGCCAGCGCCGGGCAAGCCTCGCAGTCTTGGTGGGGAGATTCCAGCGCCTCAGTTTCATACAGTTTTGCTGTTTCTTTCGCTTAAGATACCATTTCAGGCTTGGCAGCTGAGGCATGAAACTTGCCATGGATGAGCTCTCCACTTTGATCCTGCCTTGGCTTCAGGCCCTGAAAGACCAGAAAGACATAGTAAAGGAGGCATTCCCAATATTATTCCTTTGAAATCCCCTGCAAGATTGCCCAACAAATCATATTCCAGTTAAACCAGGCCTCCACATTAGATCCTTACAAACCCCTATCTACCATTTTCTTATCAATTTTCTCCGGGTGCCTGTTGCAGGAGCTAGTGGAGGATTACAGCCGCGGAAGCCGCAGCACCAAGATCTTCTGCGTGAAGGCCTGAGTGTGACGTGGTCAGGCATGTCTAACATGAGCTGCCCAGGTGGTGCCTAGCACTGTAGGAACTGAATCCCGACAAAATTCCCTTTGTACACTTCGGGCACAGCATAACCCCTTCCCTCAGCCTTCAACACTGCGGTAGTTCCGCTAAGTACTAGGAAAAGGCGTCCTGCTGCAGGATGTGGCTGGCTGTCGGGTCCGTGACGCCTGCATCCATCTTTGCCGCAGTGACTGGGAACCCTGGAACGGATTGGCCAGTAGGAGGCATCTAGGATGTGCATTTCGTGGAAGTCGTGACTGTCTCTGAGGACGTGGAAGCCGCTCTCCAGAGTTTCTATTCGTCGGTGGAGAGCGGCAAAAAAGTGGAGGTGGGCCTGAGCGTAGCCTTCTGAATCGGTTGAATGGGGTTGAATAGCTTTGGGGGCTCGGCGGCAGGCAAAGCCCAAAGCGGCAGCCTCGTGGAGCACACGTGGTGCAAAGTGCCTCGACCGCGCTGAGGCTAATGAGAGACATCCATACGTTTGTTTCCTTGCTGCTGTCTTTCATGCATGGCGAAGCAGTTTAAGGTTGAAGAAAAACGAAGTGGACTGCCCTATTTGTGCAGAGACATACACAGCAGGAAAGGAATGCAACTTCTGTCGCATGCTGGTGCCAGAGCTTTTGCGTAAGTGGGATGCAGCCTCCCCGCCTGTCAGGCAACGCATCCGTGATGACTCACTGCTGCTTCCAAGTCTTTTGCGAGCGGTGTCGACAACGAGTCACTGACGAAGCGGGCTGCAAGCTCTGATCAACGTCCTTCCAGTTGGTCCCACATCGAGCCTGCAAAGACCTGTGTAAGGCCGCCTGAACTGCCCATTCTGTCGCGGGGCTGATGGTCTGCCGTGCTTAGACCTGGACTCGGAGGAGCGCATCGCAACAAAACAGCAAGGTTTTGCAAGTGTATGATTGCAGGAGGAGCGTCCTGCACCCAGCCGTTTGGAACGGCTCCTCCAGGCATGCTGCTGGTGGTGATTCGGCTCAGCATAAACAGGTGCTGCAACCCAAACACAGTGAGGCGCCACAGTGGCTTGCTGCACGCCTTGGCGCTGGCACACGCAGCGCGGAAAGTGCCTTGGAAAGATACGTGACGTGAGTGATTGTTTATAGCATCCGGCGCATTGCCCATGTTGATCAGAACAGGCCCGCGCACACCACGCACACCCACAACCTTGCGCTCCCTCAGCGACGGTCTGCGGCAGCTGGTGCCGGCTTGCCTAAAGCCCAGAAGCTCCTAGAGAAAGACCAACTTGCACAGGCATTTGGCACAGCCGAGGCATGCTTTGCGCGGCCGTGGTCATTTGCAATGCGTGCGCTTCAACTTGAGGCGTTGAGAAAAGGCATTTGCTGGCTCAGGTTTCAAGCATGAGGTGGTCACCATTCAAACTTCAGCTCTGTGCCAGACAGGAGCATCGTCCAGAACCTAAGCTTTGGGAAAACAGGCTTCAAAAAGAGTTTTCGACGAGATCAGTGGCTCAAAGTCGCAGCAGCAGACCCTCCATCATTTCCCAGTGCCCTTCGCTATCCAGACGTCAAGTCGGAGTTTCTTAAGATTGCCCCTGCAGAATCCCCAATCGGCACCTCAACAATCCCCAACAATCCTTGTTTATCCCCCTCACTAGCCTGCCATGTTCCTAGAGCTCTTGGGCGTGATCGCTCGTTGTTCTGTGGTGGCTACGGCCGCAGCTGCCGTCACTTTGCGCCTAGACAACTAACATCCAGTGACCTCTGCATGAGGATCTGTCAAACTTTGTTCGTCAGATTGAACTAATCAGCAGGCCGTTATAAGCGCATTCCAGATTTGCGGATATCGCCAAGATGTTAGAAGCGAAGTTCAGCAGAGCGAACGGATCGCCATCTACCCTGCTTCTGACCATGTTGGCATGTTGGGATTGGTATTCGAATGTTCCATGTGCCACAGGCAAACTTTGCAAATAAGCCACTACAGCCAGGCAGCAGGGCTCCGGATGGACTCAAGATTTCGAACGCAATGGCCGGTGTGTGCCCACAAAGTAGTACATCTTGCGCAGATCATCGCAGCCGCGCGTATGCTTGCTGATGCTTTCTAAGTCAAAGCTCCATTCTTGCCGTGCTTGTGGGTCCATGCTGTAACTAGGCTTGTGTGTGCATCAACGATTAGTCAGCTAGCACAACCCAGGCTCACGCACCCTCTCTGCCTCCGCTGTTCCCTCTTGCCCTTTACGTCATAAACTTGAAAGTTGTCAAGAGCCCTCTGAGCCCCGAACCCTAAACCTCCAGATCCCTCAGGTTCCCGGAGCACCGTTACCCTTAAATCTGAATCGCAAGGAGGTCGCCCCAAACACGCTACAGAACCTTATCACACTTTCACGGTTCTCAGGCCAAAGCCCGCAGGCACTTGGGTTGCCCTAAAAACGTCTCGCGACAACTCCCTCATTTGTAATCCTTAGTCCAGCACCCCCCACCGTCAGCCAGGAACCGTAGTTGCTGGACACCACCCTATTATGAAGAGGATTAGGAAAGGGCTAGAAAGGACAACCCCTACTTCGTACATCCTGGCCAGAGCGCAGACTCCAACAGCAGCAACGCAAACGTTTCCAGAGCGATGCAAAACCTTAACAGAAAATCAAAAGTCCCTTCCTTGTTTGTATTGCCGAGCTGCATGCCACACAGGCCCCATAGCGCAGTTATTGCAAATGTTTGAGATAAAGTTGGCCGGCTCTGAATGCCTCCCAGCAAAAACATGATGGATTTTGTGGTGCTTAAGCTGGTTGATGTATTTCCTTCCCGCTGAGGCTGCTACTCTGGACTGCCACAGAAAGACGAGAATATTTCCAGAATTCCTGCCACAACTTAAGGCCGGCGCGTGCAAGCAGTGTGCCATCAGCCAGCAGATTGAAGAAATTTTAGCAGGAATATTGTAGACAAACACATTTGACATGTGCACTTTCAACTCCTTCCGTGGGCTGGAAGAAGTGGTTGAGGGGTTATTTGAAAGGGTTGTCAAGAATCCATTCCTACCTAGCGGATTTTGGGGACGGACAAGACAACCTCGCACTGGTACTTAAGGGGACCTGCACAACAAATCCCGATAATATTCCGTATCTCATCCACGCATGAACCCTCACCCATTTGCGGAGGTCCGCGGAGCTGCGGGTGCTCCCAGGACTGCCCTTCACCTGCGGCTGGCAGCGCATCCGCCCGGAGACCGCCAGTGGATCCGTCGCCTGGGCACCCAGAGGGCCAATCCAAGACCTTACCTGGCTCTGGATGTCCTTCCGTTTGAGGGGTTTTCGTCTTCTAGTTGTCCAAGGCGCATCCCAAGAACTAGTGGCAAGCCGGGGTCCGGGATAAGGCTTCACAGGGACCAGAGACTGGATGGTTGCAGGAATTCGTCAACGTGGTTCCCTGGTGAATTCCTTACTGTTGTAGAACGGTTATGGCAAAACGCAATGAATTGAGGTGCCCTACGCGTTCATTCAGCCCAATGGATCATGGTGTTGGAGCAATGCTGGCTTCATAGCTTCTTCTGGCGGAGGCACGCACAGTATGAGATTAACTCCTTCAAGCGTCCACATTCAACAAGCTCCAGCATTCGTCAGGCCTCTTGGTGGACACGCTGATGGACCCGGTATTGACTTCTACAATGCTACGGGAGCTCTCCAACACAGGCTGATGGGATTCTCAAATGAATGCCTCTGCCAGATGTTAATGCCGGACAGTTAATTTTGAGTCTCGCTCTGCCGCTTCTTGACATTGGCTATCCTCTAAGGCACTTAAGGAGCTTCACCTTGCCTCGCTAGTCAGGGAAGCATCAAGCGCCATAAATTTCACCCAACAAGACTAAGTTCAAGAAGCCCCGGCAGGAAGTAGCAGTGCATGAACAGCAGAGGAGAAGGTAACAAAGCTGTATACGGGCAGTCCCCCATGCAGAAACCAGTGAACAGGCCAGAGGCGTTGAGCAAACAGTCGACAGAAGACCGACCTCTGCTCAAAATGGAGCTGCCCTGAAAATGTGCCCAGCCAGTGTTTGTCACGGACTGGACCTTTGACTGACTTTGTTGTCTAGCAGAGGTCTTAAACTAGTAGACAACCCCACTTTAAAATCCATGCATGCGGCGATTTCCCCTCAATCTCCAGCACTCATCATGCTTTAGAGCTGACCTCCACAAAGAACATGTTTGGGTCTAAAAAAAGTAGAATTCACCTGTGGAACGCAAACTTGCGAGACCCTTAGAATGCGTGAGAACGAGGTGGAAATTGTTTTTGTTTTCCACTGCTCTCAGCAGGTGTGTATTTCTCAGATGGCTTCTCATCGTAAGTTGCACTGTCGGCATGAGCTGATTCTGCTAAGCTTCGCAGGCGACGCGGCACAGATGCGCATTGATGTCTCCAGGCTGCAAAACCCGGCTCTCCCTCACTGGACTGTGACTTGTCTAGCAGGTTCAAGTCAACTTCAGGCTGTCGTCTTCACGCATCCCGATGTGGATCACATACTGGGCAACCAGGCAGGAAGAGACATCAAGTCCGCACTCTGGCCCTACCTTGCATGTACACCCAGAACCATGCAGCATTTGATTTTTTTTGAAAAGCCTTAAGCACAATGTCACGGATGAGTGCAGTAATCAATCTCTAGTGAACTGTTTCGTCATGTTTGTGAGTAGCTTTTGTGATGGGACGCTGAAGTCCCCAATGTAGCGCACGGGCATCGAAATATGATGTAATCTACGTGGTTCAATTATCCTTAGATTGTCGCATCAGGCCCTGCCGCCCGAGATTCCACGACTGGGGACCGGCAAAGCGCAACAGGACATTGATGCTCAGGCAGGGGTTTGAGCATAGACTGTTGGGTTCAGTGATGTTTGATGATTTGTTTCGGGTGACGCCCGCATCCTGAACCTCTGAGGCCGGCGCAGCCTGGAAGCTGAAGCTTTGTGTGGAAGTGGGTAGATTCATATGGCAAACTCTGAAGCTTTTTGGAGGACGCAGGCTGAAGTTGAGGGTTCAGGGTCAACAACTCATTTTAAGAAAGCTTGGCTACTCTATCAAGACTTTAGAGTCAGGACCTTCCTTGTTGCCGCTGCTGCCACTCGGGTGGCAGCCTCGCATGCTGTCGCTGCTGGGTTTCGCAAAGTCTCAGGACAATCTGTCAGGCAAGGACCCGAAGTTTGCAGCCTGGATGTCAAGGATTCTGCTAGGCTTCATTGAATCATTGGATCACCTGACACATGAACACTTAACACAGATACTGAACTTCAAGCCACAGTTTGTATGCTTGAGTACATCAAGCGCCTTCACTGGCCTATACACCGCAAGCTGCCCCCGAGCAGCTTCTGCAAAACTGTCATAAAACACGTGCAGGCTTCAACCTTGGAGGCATTGACGGACGACGATTACCCAGATTTGAAACCGTTCTGAACACAGGAGTCGACGTGTAGGATGAGATTGGTCTGTAGAGCTCTTCGTGTTAGGTTGAGTATTTGGACGCTTTTGTCACACCAAAACAAGGAGACAACCTCACGGTCAGAGGTGAGCACTTCCCAGCCCAGCTGCTCGCATGCAAATGCCGCTCGCAGTTTCATATCTAGCGCTTCCAGGATTGGGTCTCAGACAAACAATGGTGCCTTCCACAAACCACACTGCATGAGTTTTCAAGTCCAGGCAACAAAGATTCCATGTCATGCGTTGCAAGCTCTCAGATCAAGAAATGAGGTTCTGGGAGGTGGGCGCGATTCATTCCAAAAGCGCGTCTTGTCCTGAATTGAGAGCTCTGGCCCCGAAGGTTCCAACAGCGCCCACTTAAAGCAATCAAGCTCAATCTATGCGGGGCTGAATCAAACTGAATGTACACAGGGTGACAATTTTTCCCAGAGATGGTATGCAACGCGTTATATATACTCCATGCAGAACATTTACTCATCACTCCAAGACTTGAAGCCAACGTCATCTCAGGATTCTATCATCCTCCTGCCGAACAGTAAAGTGGCGTTCACTGGCGATCTGCTATTCATTGGCATAGCTCCCGTCATGTGGCTGCTGGGACCTACTTCATAGAAAGGCAACCAAGCTTGACCCCAATGCACGGTAATCCTTTCTTATCAAAACTCCCCAGGATGCACTCCCAATTTTGGAAACACCTATATGGGCTTTAGGATCTTACAAAGCACTTCTATCTGGTCTCCCGAGGGCACCCTATTTTGTGTGCCCCTAGGCCCTACAAGCTTCACCCTGTGGAAGGGCCCCCAGCTTTGAAAAAGACCCAGGAGCGGACCCGCTCAAGCTTGGGTGAAAGCCCTGGATGATCTTCTCGAGGCGCCTCTGAAGCTGGTCCCTGTACTCTTAGTTAGGATTGTAGCTGCAGGGTCCATGCGTACTTCGCAGAAATTTGGAACTACTAGTGGATTAAGGGTCTAATCATATTTAAAGGGTTGCCGTTCGCTTCGGATGGGTTTGTTCGAGGGGAAGTAGAATGTAAGCTAACTCCAGCAATCAAAACAGCTCGTGAAGAGCCACTCACGCTCCACGGCAGTTGGAGGCCACTGGCAGCGACTGGCGCTTTGTCCCTGGCCTGGGTCTTGGATCTGATGGGTTGTCAAAATTGTGGCTTTTTTTGGTTTGCCATTAGAATAGGGCCCCTTATGTATAGGTCCCCAAACAGAGTTCACAATTTTGCCAACCCTCAATTTGGTAAAAAGGCGCTGCTTCCAGAAAGTACCCTGACAAGGCCATGGTCCTGTCACGGACACAGATGGCGTCCGCTCTGTGCGGAGATACTTTGCCTATCTTCATGAGGCTTTTGGAACTCTTGAATTTGTTTGCATGAACATATAGGACATCTTTGTCCCTGTCCAGGCTGTTTCGAAAGCCTGCAGTGATTTGCCGCTGGCAGCTGCAGATGCAGATGAGGCTTGCGCAGACCGAGTTCTGGAGCAAATGCCGCAAGACCTGAAGGCTGGGTCTAGACAGCCTGTGCGGAGTCATAACTATCTCACGGCAGATCCTCGTGCTGGGGTGAGAAAGGTTAAGTACAGCATCTCTAAGGAGACATCGAACCTACTTGTGCTGGACTTTTCACACTCATTCCGGCTTTCGTTGCCGGTGGCAGCTGCTGACCGGGCTAGCATGTCATTCACGCACTGCTCCTCAATGGCCTCCTCACGGTTCTTAAGCCTACATGGCCCCGGCACTGCCCAATGCCTCTTGATGAAGTAACACAACATCAATCGTATTAGGATCTCTTATACGATTCAGGGTATATTCCATTGAGGGTGTCTTGTGCTCCTGGTGCAGGATGATTTCCAGGAGCCTGAGCGCATCATGATTTGCGCTGTCATAGAGCGGATGGCCCGACGGGCTGGCGGTCCTGCCAAAGTAAATGTCTTGACAAAGGCTGGGCCATTCAATGTACTGTCCCCTGTTAGCAGCCTTATTGCTACTTGTTGTCACATGTTCAGTCTTTTCCAGCAAGCCGTGTTTTTTCTGCAGTTGAAGTGGATTGGAAAGATGAGCCTGCTCCTTACATGGAAGCAAGGTTTTCGGATGTCTTCAGGCCTCACACCCATGCAAGGGCGGTGCGCCAATCTCAAGTATATGGCTTTTGATGCTAAGGCGAGCACAACATTCAGCTGGCGCATCTGCCGCCGCCTTCAAGACAAAGGCATGAGCTGTAGCCTCCCAGCGCTTCTACGTATCGGCTGGCAGCTTGCCCGGTCTAAGGCTTATGTTTGCCATTCATATCACAGTGGGCTTGCGGCTGTGACAGTGCATGTACGCAGCGCACTGGATTCCGACTCGCGTTGCCTGCATTGTGTACAGATCGTTTGACTTGCTACAGGCACGTGCAAAGGATGCCAGCCGCAGTTGCCCTGAAAAAAACGGGCATAGGGTGCGACACAGGGCACACATTCCATATCCAGGTTTGATTTTTCGGCAGGCACGGGATCAGACCGCCCAGAGCATGGACACAATGCTGGGCAGATATCTTACGCACACTAATCCGAGCTTTTAAAAAGTACAGGCGGCCGCCCCCCACAACGATGAAAAATCGTGAAACCTATTGCAGGTGGTTTTGAGGTCACTCCCGGCTTACCCCACGAGCACCCACACAATTAGGCCCTATTAAACACTCCCTCTGACGTTCGAGCGGCGGAAGAGTGAGCGTCGGTAAAATTAAACACTCCCGAAACCAAGAAACCTACAGAAGTTGTTTTAGAGTCCGAGTGAAGCGAAAATTGCTTAAAGTCGCGACCACTTGCGGCCATTTCGCTCGCGCTGGGCCTAGCTTTTCCGGCTCACCTCTAGAACGCCTCCTGCGGGCTCCATAGTGGCTTGAAAATCTCAGAGATTTTAGAGCCCTTCCAGAGGCTCTAAAATCTGCGAGATTTTTGGTGCGGGCGGCGCGGCCAAAATCTCGCAGATTTTTGGTCGCGGCCCTTGCCTCCGAAGCGGTTTTCCGCGTGATTTTTCTCTCTTTGGCTGTTTGCGCGGCGACTCGGTGCAGACCCGCGGCGGAGATCCAAAATCTTCCAGAATCTATTGGATCTATTAAGATGGCCGTTTTTGGTCACGTGCGGTCTTGTATATTGATTGTTCATCGGGCTTCACGTGCGATTTTATATGATCCGCGTGATTTATTTCTCTTTGGTTATCAGTGCGGCTGTCCGCTGGAGCGCACAGACCCGGGACGAAAAACCAAAATCTTTCAGAATTTATAGCTCGGCCGTGTCTGTCCACGGGGATTTATGCGCCCTCCTGAGCCGCGTAGATAGCCCAAGAGAAAAAAATAAGGCGGAAAGACCGAGCTCGATGCGGGGGCTTGGCGACCAAAATTCTCCTAAGATTTCGAATTACTTTTCTCTCTTTGGCTGTCTGCTCGGTGGAAGGTGTAGACCCGGGGCGGAGATCCAAAATCTTTCAGAATCTATATATCAAATGCGGTCTCAAATATTGGTTACTCATTGGATTGCACGTGCGATCTTGTACGATATTTGTTCATCGGATTTTCTAATATGGATATTCTCAAAAAAATATTTTCTGGCGCTGTAGGTAGCGGATCGATTCTAGTTTCATGCTTTTTCCTCTTCCTTGGCTTTAGTTTCTTCTCGAGAGGTCGGCTTTCAAGATTAATTAAAGAAATGAAAGATTCAGAAATGAAAGATTCTATTTTATTTCTCTTCTCAAATTATTTTTCAAATGAAAAATACATTTTTTTGATTGATGTTGATCAGATATTTTTTATGATGTTGATAATCAAATTTATCCGTAAAAGTAATGTAACAATTGAAAAAAGTAATGAAAATCATTCTTGAGCGAAAAAGATTGATTTTATTAAATCAATTTAATATTTCTTATTGAATAATGAAAATATATATACATATATCTTGATGAAAGGTTCGAAGTGATAGATTATTTCTGCGAAAATGAAGATTTTTTAAATTTTCATTTTAGTATTTCAAGATTGTAAACTATTGATTTCATGAATTTCTTGGAACAAGATAATATTTTGATACGATAATTTTGATTTTCTTACGGAAATATGCTATTTTTGTCAATATGGAAATAAATCATCGTCCCAAAAAATATAATCTCTTTAATGAAAATGTTATATTGCCCTAGTAAAAACATCAAAATAGATTTCTATTCTTCTATAATCTTAAAAGATTATTTTTCTTTTTTTGCTAATTCATCATTTTTATATGGAAACAAAAATTGAAATTATAAACCATCAAAGATTTTAGAAATTTTCTAGTTATGAAATGTCAAAGAAATTCAAAATAAAGAGAAAAAAAAACTGAAAATTATATATCTAAGAATTTAGAATTTCTGCATTATTTCTAATCAATATTTGAACAGAATTCGTATATACGAAATACTAGAGTTGGAAATTCAGGAATTCAATATTTAATTTTTTAGTCTAAATATAATTGGAAATCCGGAATTCCAAGAATCTAGGAGGATCCTATATGAACTTCAAATGAAAAAAATATTTTTTCTATAATTACTTTCGGATGATTTTAAGAAAGATTCTTTCAAATCGATGAAACAATGTTCGAAATTGAAATGAATGAATATATATATCAAGATTTTGGAATTCAGACGAAAATTGTAAGAAAATCTCATATGAATGAAAACTTTCCTAGAATACGAAATTTCGAAATCTAATCAAGGTTATTTCTCCAGCATTTCTAATCATAAGTTTAATGAAATATCATAGAAAGCACACACTTTTCCAAAAATCAGAGATCCAGGAAATGGATTTCGTATTTAATATGAATTCGAAAAAAATACATAAGCAAATGCCTAATCAATTTTAGAATGCAGATTCTCTCGCTTTCAATAAGTCTTAAGCTCTAAATCTGAAAAAAATCATGTATATCAAAATTCTTATCTATAATTATAAATCCGGCAATCCAGAAATTCATCATTTAGCAAATTTTTCATAAATTCCAAAGAAAATCATAAAAATCTAGATCTTATGGAAAATCCAAATCAAAATGTCTAAGTTCTTTCTTTTTTTATACATATTTCGAAAAAAAATTGGTATAAATCAAATGCTTCTCCAAAATATGAAAAATCAAGATTTAAAGATGAAATTCTTTTTATTTCTATATTAAAATTTGGAAAAATTCATTTAATATAATTCTTTTTGGAAAAATATCAAAGAATCAAAGATTGGCGCGGGGCTTGGGGCTTTGGGTTTTGAGTTTGGGGTCTAAAGGTTTGAGCTTGGGATTTGGAGTCTCAAGCGCGGGGCTTTGGGCTTACGGTTTGGGGTTTGGGGCTTTAGCTTTGGGGTTTGGGACTTCGGGCTTGGGGTTTGAGATTTGGGGTTTAAGCTTTCGGATTTGGGGTATGGGTGTTTAGGGCTTTTCGGTCTCAGGGTTTTGGGCTTAGGATTTGGGGTTTGGCGTATTTCGGGCATGAGGGCTGCTTTAGGGTCTCAGGGCTTTAAGGTTTTAGGGCTTTGGGGCGTTGTAAAGCATTAGATGGTCTTATAAGGCTCTACAATAGGATTTTAAGGCTCTAGGGCTTTAGGGTTTTAGAGGTTTAAGG